>RJWH01000253.1:945295-1040147 GCA_004363575.1 Solenodon paradoxus
CTCTCTCTCTCTCTCTCTCTCTCTCTCTCTCTCTCTCTCTCTCTCTCTCTCTCTCTCTCTCTCTCTCTCTCTCTCTCTCTCTCTCTCTCTCTCTCTCTCACACAAAATTAGCTGTAATTATGTAAGTAGACCTGAAAGAAGATCCCTCATTAGACACTAGATCTGCCAGTACCTTGATCTTGGACTTAAATGCTTGTTGTTTAAGGCACCAGTCTATTTTAATTTGTTACAGAGTTCTGATTTAAGACAATGTCTTAATTAATTAGTTAATTAATTAATTAAGCAAACAGATTTGCCCTGGACAGTTAGTGATGTACAAGACCCCCTACACAATGCCCCCCTATATTCTAGGGGTCATCTCAGCCCGTAGAAGAGTCAGAAGTAAGGAGAAATGACTAACAAGTAATTGGAATCCCTTCATTGGTTTGGGACACACCTATCACCTAGCTCTTCCATCTTCCATCTTGGAAAATTCTTTTTATTTATAACATGCAATATTTAATTTGCAGTTGACCCACTCATTGTTTGCAGGGGTCGTTTGACTCTGGGAGGTGACCTGGGTTACTAGATTTATATTAATATATTTATAACCCTCATGAGTAGACTAATAGGAAGAGGTCAAGGTCTTCTCGAATAGAGCCACATATAGAAGAAGGTCTGGAATACCAGGTTAAGCAGTGTATGGATCATTGTGAGTGATCGGCTTCTTCAGCATCTTTGTGGAGGGGGAAGAAGGAACATCTCTCCTACAGTCCCTTTTTTAAGAGGTTGTCTAAAAACTGGCTTATGGAAGACACACACTTGACTCTGATGACCAGAGCAATCTGTCATACCATAATGACTAAACAGACAGAAATGTAAAAAAATACCAGTTTTGTTCACTCAACAAACATTTGCTGAACATCTGTTAGACACAGAAATTTGTTAGACAGTCTAGGGGACTCAGACAATCTGATACTGGCTCTCCCCTGGTTACAGAGAGGCCATCAGAAGGAGCGTGTCAGTGACTTTCCTGTGGATACTTGACTATTATGTTGACACAGTTATGTTTAAAGCACAACTGTCTAAATTTACCATCCAAGGCTGTCCTCATCAACCTACACCTATCTTGGTGAGATTTAATATTATAGGAGTTCTTCTTTAGTGTTATTCTATGTAAGTTTTAGGAGAATGGAAATTGAGATTTACTGGCCCAGTACACATCCCGCCTTGTGATAAACACACAAACTCTATGTCTGGCTCATAATTAGTGCACAATACATTCTTAACTAAGTGAACATGCACATATGAGGTCATTTAATATATCACATCTCATCACATTTTGTACTAAGCACTTTTAATTTGCATTCACTTACTTTACAAAGACAGAGGGGTAAAAGGGGTGACGGTGATGATTTAAACAGCCAAGGATAGTTTGTAGTTCTTATCTCTGACCTCACTTTTCAGAAATGATTTTATTCCAGAATAGTTTTAAATAATGGGAAGGATGCAGCAGAAGCTATTTGATCCTATACTTTAGAGAGAAAACAAACGTTATTGCAAGTTATTATTATTGCAAGTTGCAACATTATTGCAACATTAGTCTTCTTCTTACTTTATTAAACCAAAAAGAATCACATCATGGGTATTACACTAGATAAAGTAAGTGAGATAGAGATGTCTACATACCATATGATTTCACTGATTATGGGATCTGAAAAAAAAAAAACTAAACTAAAATCTTAGAAATAGAAAATAGAATAAGAGTAGTGGTTTCCAAAGGGGAGGAGGATTGGTGGGTGGGAGTTGGCAGGGGATCGAGAGATACAAACTTCCATGCAGAAAAAAATGAGTCAAGGAGATGTAACATACATCATTGGGACTATAATCAATAATAGGATATTGTAAATGTGAAAGTTACTATGAAAAGATGGTAATTAGACTTATTGTTATCATCATTCTGCAATGTATGCAACATGTTGAGTCATTGTATTTTATTTACATCTGTAGCCACATTAATGTTGTATGTCAATTATTCTTCAATTAACAGAAAAAGAACCATCATAGATTTTCTATGACTTGACAAGAGACTGAAGTTATCTCTAGATAAATAGTTCATATATTCCTTGGACAGTAGCCTAATTGGTATTTAACCCAAAGTAGTATTCTCAGTGGCAAATACAATTTAGAGACATAATTTCCACAGTGGCTGGATGCCTTGGCAACATCTCTAACTGGCCCTCAACAGAAAGGGAGCTTAATTTTTAACCACGGGCAGGAAGTAGTGAGGTCAGAAATATGTTCCTCCTACAGACTAGACTAGACAGCCTGCAATGCATGGTCTTTCCTGAGTTGGTTTCTCAGTCAAGCAGTGAACAGAGTAGGAAATAAGCATACTGGTCTCACTAAATAACTGTGTCTACAGCCACCTTCAAAACTGGAGTGACAAAGAAATTAGCACAGCTGCTCTGCAAGGATGACATGCAAATTTGTGAGGGATATTTTAAATCTTAAATTATGTGAATTTTACCTCAAAAATAAAGAAAATATCTCCTTGTCCCTAGACATGGAGCTAGGAGTGACACAGATGAAGCAGTCCTTCAGTAATAAATTTGAGGGACACCTTAACCCACATCTGAGTGGGCAGTGAATGTAGCAAGGAAAATCTTCACTCTCTGTAGCTGTTGTTCTAGAAGAGAAAACAAGAAAAGTGAAACAGAGTCCCCAGAGTCAGCATTAGAGGTGAAAAGGAATTATTTCAAACATGAAACAAGAATTAAGTGTAGTCAATAACTCTCCTACCCCCAAGGTAGAACTGGATGCTACAGACTGCTCACTCTAGTTCCAGAGTCTGGTGAACACATCAGATTCCTGCAGGTATCAAAAGAAGTGATAGGGGCCTTGAAGTGCATTACACTGAACTTTCTGCTGTTACCTTTGCTGGGAGCTCCAACTCTGAAGTTGAGGCATATTACTTTATACACAAAATTATAAACAAAAGTTCCCCAGTTACAGAAGATGCTAGTCATAATTAATAGCTCAAGTATTACTAAGGCATAGACTAAATACTCAGTGTTTTACTGTAAGATTTGTATTTTTACAGTAATAATCCATATCTTGTCAATGGATGACATACATCAAGTGGGGATAGGTGTCCCCATTGTCATCAATGAGAAAATGCCTGGGTTTACTATATGAACAAGATCTGCCACTCTGGTTAAGTCATTAAAGGGCTAAAAATATAATAAAAAATAAAACATGAGCAGACTAAAAGCGTGAGACAATAATATAAAGCCTTTTTTTTTTAACTCAATTATATATGAGATGAGAGAGATGAACTTGCTTGGCATTATGTCCTTCAGATCTTTACAAAAGCCAAGCAAGATGTATCATATTTATTGAATTCTAATCTGCATTTTCTTGCCATTTTAATGTTCCTTCCCAAACTGGCTGTGGCTTAAATTTGAAGGGGACTTTGTAAATAAATGTTATTGTGTATTTTTGATTTTTTTCACAAAAACCTCTTGAGAAATTGAATTGCGTCTTAGAATCAAATAAATATGATAGTTTCTTGTTCCCATTTCCTAGATCATTAAAACAGAGTGCACAAGAGATTAGACTTTATCCACAGTTATACGACCACATTCAAATTTGTCTGATTCCAAAGCTTGTGCTTTTTAACCATTTTCAACTCATCCTCTCTCCAAATTCTGAATTGCTAGGAAAGGCTAATGCAGAAGGATTCTCTGGCACCAGCTCAATTTCTCTGAAAACTTGAAACCAGTTTTCAATTTCAAAAAAACTAGCAAAACAGAAACTCCGAAACATGAATTGCTAGGTACACAAAGCTGATATACTGGAACAAAAGGGAACAGATAAATGTTCCTTTTATCAAAAAGCAGTATTCTGAAGTTTAAAAAGCCAGTCTAAAGTGTTTTCTTTAAGTATCAGAGGAAGGGTATTTCAAAGAATGAGCTGGAAGGATTGCTGCAAATTTTGCCCATCTGATAAATATCCCAGGTTTAAGCAATAAGTTTCTTGTTTCAATAAGAAACTTTAAGAAACTGATTGAAACTTGTTTTAAGAAGAGATTTTTCTTTAAAATAGCATGCTCAATTTAAATGTCCTTAAATTTTCCTTTGTTTTCTTACATAGTTCATAATAGTTGAATCAAAGATGAGTGAGTTATGCAGTCATTTAAATTAAGTTTTTGAAATATTTATAGCATGGGAAATGCCTATAGTATGATGCTATGTGGATAAAAAACAGGATACACATTTCATAAAGTTTATAATATAAACACTGATATCTAAAAATACAAAGGAAAAAACCTGTAAGGAAATAAACCGAAAGGTCAAGCATTTGATGGGTTTGGTTGGATGAAAAAATGAGCAATCTTTTTCCTTCTTGTTCTGTTTTCCAAACTGTGAAAATTTAAATCAACAGAAATATAGATTTTATCTTTAAAGATGATGACCTAGACAATAACCTTGTTAGTGTCATTGACTTAGCAGTAAGAGGATTATAATTAGGAGACCTGAATGCTCTAAGAAGATGAGCTCTGGAGCCCAAGGTTGCTCATTAAAGAAAACCACCTAGCCCCTCATGCCCAAATTTCTTCATGTGAAAAATGAGAAGGTTGGACCAATTGTCTTCAAGGTTCCTTCCAATTCCACTGAGTAATGTAATGCTATTATGAATACTCCATTGAGTAACTGTAGTACCATGAGAATTCGATGTGCAAATTTCCAAGAACAGGAGGTGTAATTGGCCAAGAGGACCAGCTGCAGGCTCTGAATTCTATCATCACATTTGCATCAGGTCATGCTTCCCATAGCCAGGACTCAACCCAGCAGGATGTACCCAGGAAACACAGAACGCATTTCAGAGGTGGAACCAGACTTTGACATAAGGCTCCCCAACAGCTTTACTGAGCTTCCCTAAACCTTACAGCAGTCCTGCTATTTCCATCCAACTGGCTTTCCTCTCTTCTTCATGCAGGGTGAGACTTGTACTGTGTCCTGATGGTTCTCTCCTCTTTCCTGGCTCCGCCTGCATGTTTATTCACACAGATGTTTCCTCTAAAGAAATCTTCACACCTTAATCTCATCTTGGCATCTACTTCTTGGAGTATCCAGACTAAACCAGTTTTTTGGTCCATCTGCCAACTACACCTGTAGATAGAAAGACTGCACAGGAGGCTACCCAGGGGGATGACTCAGAGGACTAGCTACCTGCTTTGTGCTTTCTGGCTTCTCCTTGTTTCTGTCATTTTCCTCCTTTTTAAAAAAACAAATGTCCATTACAACCAAATTGAGGTAGTATTCTCTCACTTTTAGAACAAAAAAAGTTTTTAATCTGCCTTTTCTGAGTTTATTTTACACTGGCCCTTGTTTCTTCCTTATTATCAGCCACATGTATCTCTTCAGCAACTTCTGACTCCCTACTTCAGATCAGATAAAAAAGTTCATTCTTCATTTCTGTCATCTACAGCAATAGAGGAATCTTCCTCTGAGATTTAGAGAATAATTAATCACTTTCATCCCTGTGTGACCCTCTTCAGATGGCCAAGGGACCGTTTCTGGCTCAAGTCTTTTATTTCTAACATAGTAACTTCTACCTTCCATAGTTATTTGTCAGTCTTTGTACATCTTAATAACTCCTTTGAAATCATTAGTCATTCAGTATTCCCAGCTCCTCTGCCCACCTTCTCCAGGTTGAGGACACTGGAATCCAAAGGTCTTCCTGCTGTGCTGTTTGGAATCAAACCCTTTCACAAGCCAAGGGAAGGCAGCTTAACAAATTAAAATTCAGCATCTCCAAATCGCTATTACAGAAAAGACACCTTATGTTTCGGTAATTAAGGGAAAAGATAAACAACTCTCTAGGGTGGCAGAGCCCTTTCTTTGATGAGCTCTGAGTAATTCAGGAACTCTGCAGGAGAGAGCTCCTCCTCTGGGTGAGGGGCAGGGGTCCTGGTGAGGGTCACCAGCCCAAGGCTGCAGCCAGTGCCCCCATCTGTCCCCTGAGCCAAGGTCTATGGCTGCATGCCTTACACAGGGAGTGTTTCATCTTGGTGATGTCAGATTTGGCCCTGATGCATGGATTCTTGTGGTTGTTGTGTCTGTGCCAAGCCTTATGGAGCGATGCTTGAAGAGATTAGAGGGAGGAGAGAGCCCCATGCATGTGCACAGGCAAGATTCTGCTTTTGGGATAAAAGGTGCTTTAATGCTGACCCTTAGCCAAAGCTGCAAACTGTCTCCAAACATACTATCCAAAAGCTTCAGGATGCAACAGGTGACAGGAATGGAGACTTAGTTGATACAGAACAGCCCCTGCCAACATCCCCAAAGGAAAAGTTGGTCCCATCTTGAAAGTGTGGAAGTGTGTCTCACCTTGGCAGATATAACCACCTCCCTCCTGGCTCACTATTCCTTTGTTGGACCAAAATGACTGAAATAGAAGGCTTTACTCAGTGAACAAATAACAGATTTTCCCTCTACTTCTGGTTCCTGTTTCTAGTTTATTGTCCTTAGGGAATGTAGTAAAAGCAAATATTATCTATAGCGATTTCCTCTTCTCAGAGGCATGAGGCTTTATGTCCCCAAAGAATTTGTAGCCTTTCTCTAATTTCCTCTCTCTATTTATTGTGACATTTCCAAAACAAATAACCAGGCAGCCAAAACACAGTCTTGGACAGAGAGGTTTAGGGAAACGAGGTTATTGGTTTTAGGCGTTAGGCAGGCAGGACTCCTGTCCACGGAACCCAGGAGCCAACACTTCAACCTGATGAACTCTGTTGAGTTTCTTCAGTCACCCGTGAAACCCTCAACAATACTTACTGCCCATTCTATCCTCCCTATGAAGAGAAAGAGGAGACTTTGCACAGTCTCTGATTTCTAAATGTAAATCTCTTGCTAATGCCCACATTCCTCACACACCATTCAAACAAGATTTAGACAAGGTTTTCTTAGAAAACTTAGATTGAAACACTTGTTAATTAAGTGTAATCCCAGGTTACAAACAACTTCACTAAGAAGTAAGGAATTCAATCCCTCTTAGTATGGGTGCAATTCCATTCCTTTCTAAAGTATTCTTTCCAACTCTTAAACTGGATTGCATATCTCCTAAAATGGAAGAAATCAAGTGGTGAATGTCATGGAAGGGGAAATTCTAGCAAGCGACTAAAAGGATTTTGAAAAAGACCAAAGCTTTTAAGATTCTGCCATGAATTTGGCAAAAGAATGACAAAGAAGAAAGATGACACTTGAACCAAGTCTCAGAATTTTTGATGTCACCTATGTTATGGACGGTGCTTCCAAAATAACTCTCTTTAAATACATTTACCTCGTTCCTGTACATCTCTAGAGTATATTCAGAAATTATTTGCTGTTTTATAGATAAAGTAGAAGCAATATATCCCTGAGGAGTTAGCATTAAGCTAAATTCTTTAACCTGGACATGACAATGAAATTGAGTGATTCCATGATATAAATTATTGTTGTGTATAGCTCAATTTTTTAAATCTTAACTGATGGTTAATATAAAATGGATAAGAAAATACATGAGGTATTTTCTTGAGAAGTGGGGTTGGTGGTTGGATTTACCTTAATAGTAACTCATTCATGGAAGCTGTTAGAATTAACCAGTAGACACCTTTGTTAATAAACTGGGAGCTGAAGGGTGGAGAAAGTAAACAGAATTTGAAGGAAACTCAGAGAGAAATAAAAAAAGAATTGGAAGTATGAAGATTTAACCCAGAAGATTTCCCAAAATGCATGCCTCTAAAAGTATGGATAAGATTGAAAAGAGTGAAGAAAGCTGGAAGGATGTGAGAAATACGTGACTGAATTTGTACTGTATAACAGGAAAACCAAGACCCGTGTTCTTTAGGAATACATAAACTCTTCCTCCTAAAAAAAGATAATGTCCCTACTCCCTACAAGTTAGTTCATTTGTAGCTCCAATTATGCAAAAGAGAGTAAATTCCAGGGAGTTTAGGAAAATAGTAGAAGCTTGGGTTGTATTTAGTATGGTGGGTATTGGGAGAGAGAGTCTTACTTGATTTAGGGACAAAAATCTCTACAATACCAGACTACTGTAGTTAAATTTCAGAGTTCATGATGCCTACACATGGTTTGCTTGAATCTCGGCATAGTGACAATGATCAAGGGGGAAAATGAATCCATGTACATGTTTTGACAGAAATGGCAGTGGGAAATAATGGAGTGAAAGCAACACTATCACTTGGGGAAATCCCATATGCAAGATCCTAGCACTCTTAGAAGGCAGAGGGAACATTTTATTGATATTTAGAGGGAACAACGAAACAACTCTGCTCACAAGAGTGACTGTATTCTAAAAAAGAGAGTTCTAAATGAATAGTTTAAACCACTTTAAAGAATTAAGATGAATTAAGAAGCAATGTACCTGTTATATGACCCCCTCAATGTCCACACTGAGATCCCCACTCATCAGCTACATGGCTGGTTCCTAAAGGAAAAAGCAATGAGACAAATGGATGATAAAGAAATAAAAGTGCCTGGAGAAGTATGACTGATACTACCATAGTCTTCCCTCCCCATTCAGCCCACATCCAAATTCATTGGAGTCTCAGGCTCCAGAACTTACAATGGCAGTCTCCGTCGATAGTCTCTAGATACTCATAAGGCTTTCTACATGGGAGACTCTTGTAGGTTCCTATCTCATTTCTGTCTCCTGCTTCAGCCCCACTCACATATTCAGGGTAAGGATGAAGCCACTTGATGCTCAAGCTCCTTTTCTTGTAACCAATAATAGTCAGTCAAGAGGGAAGACCAGTTAGGACACCTCATTGGTTGTAAAGATGACTCACTGTCTCTCTTTCATGGCATCCTGGTGGTCCCTTCTAGGATATCAAGGAGAAAGCAATAAATGTTCTTTTAATTGTAGTCAGATGATTGATCAACAGCAATTACTGGAAGACAATGGCAGTGCAGATTTTCCCACTCAGTCTCTGCTTGAAGCCAGGCTGGTTTGGCAATGACTTTGAGGTCTCTGGAAATAATAATTCCTCATTTAATCAAAATTTACCAGATTGCTCTGAGCATACTTCCCTATAAGCCTTATTTTTATTATTTATTTAATAGTCAACACTATCAGTAAAATCTCATCTAAATGAAAAGATTAAATCTATAATAACCCATGGACACAAACAAAACAGACACAATATATATGGCATTCTTGTCGACAAGGTTAGAGCAGTCATCTCTGCAAATGTATGGAGAAGAGTTCATCGGCGTGCCTGGTGGAATAATCTGGTCTGCCACTTGGGGCCAGTGCGACCGCATAGATCCCAAAGATTCAGGTTGGCATCCCAGGGCCGGAGGAACAACCAAGATGAACAACTAAATAAGATAAATAAGGTGCTTCTTCTCTCTTCCTGCCTGCCTGCATCTGTTCAACTGCATTCCTGCCTGTACCTTCCCTTTAGGAAAAAAAAAAAAAAGGCAATGCAACATCACTGAATTATCCCTGAGAATTGTCCTTTTAGAGATTGATTGTGGACATTTGAAATTTAGATTGATTTACCTCACCATATAGCCTGTCTGGAGGCCTCTGCCCCTCATGCTCAGTTACTATACACTCAAAGCAGACATAATTATCAAATAAATTAAACAAACATAATTGTGAAGAACAATGTTGAAAAGCAATTATATTGTGAATTGTTTGTTCCTTGCTACTTCTCTGCTCCTCCTTCCCAGATGGTCTTTTCCCTCACCCTCCACCTAGGGCAGCAAACCCCTGCTTATCTTCCAGAATTCACATCAGATTTTGATGTCCTCAGAAACACTTTCTTGCTTACAGTTCACTCCCCAACATCAAGCACACATCAGACCTCCCTCCTGTGGGTCCTCATAGAATTTTCTGTCTTCACATGACAACACATTTTCTTAGGTCTCTCCTTTTCTTTTCTTGCCTTTCTCATTCAGAAAAGACAATGTCCTAACTCATGCAAGGAATATTGGCAAAGATCTTAATTATCCTTTTAGCTTCTCCTGTATCTCTCTTAGTGTTCTATTAATCATTCTGGCAGTGTCTCCACATAGTTTTATGTGTCTCTACAGCAAACCTCCATTACAGCCTAAATTGGTGAGATGTAGATTTGTTTATATACTAGAAGTGGTGAGTAGGGAAGGGGAGGAGAGGTAGAAGAAAGAGGTCAATAAATTCAGAGGAAAGTAGTTACCCTGCCTTTTCTTCAGCAGCCATTCTATCTAAAGATGCTCAAATAGATTAACAGCTTCCTGTACTACACATTACACCTAAAGATATTCAAATGGATTTATGGTCTCTTGCACCTTGTCCTCTGTGAGTTCTCTGCCCTTTGATGCATCTCTTAATGCCTTTGGCTTGAGAAAATGCTCTCATTGTTTATTAAGACATTGGTGATCCCCATGAGTTTCCATTTTAAGACCAAACACTCGAAACAAACTCTTTCAAGCAAGAAAAGAAAAATGAGTTTCAGGCATGCATTGAGAAAAGACACAAATTAGAGGACAAAGTTACACTTCATTGTCAACTCATTTATTCGACAAAAGTTTAAGATGCGCTGTGTGCCAGGAATTGTTCTGGGTGCTGAAGATTCAACAATAACCATGAGAAAATCCCTGCCCTATGAAACTTCAGGAAAAAGATAAATTTTAATGTTACGTTTTCAATGAGGAAAACAAAACCAAATAAAGAGCCAGAGTCTAAAGAGGTATAAGAAGGCTGTGTTTGATAAGATGGTTAAGGCAGGCTTTCTGAGAAGCTGATATTTGAGCTGTGTTCTAAATCATGAGACAAAGAAGGAAAACACTCAAGTAAGATGTGGGGAAAGGACATTCCAGGATTAAAATAAAAGGCCATGCAGGAGAAATCCACTTAATAAAAAACAAGAAGGCCAGTGGGCCCAGAGCGAAATCATAAACTCTGGCTTCCAGCCTGAACTAGCAAGTTAACAAATCTTGCCCCCAAAATCTAATATAAGAGTGAACAAATCTATCAAAAATAACCCAAAACAATCGATTCCAGCATTCTGACATTTAGCCAAAGATACACAACAAATTGAGAAGCCTTTATTTGAGAAATGCAAGGTTAGCTTAACATCTAAAAATCAATTCATGCCAGATGTCATATTAATAAGGAACAACGTTCATATGACCATCTCATGAGACATAGGAAAGGTTCTAAAATTACTATAATGAGAGAGAAAATGTCAAGTATTGACAAGAGGTGGAGAAACTAGAACTCTGATACCTTGCTGATAGCATAAAAAAATAAAACATTACAGCAAATTTTGAAATCAGTCTGGCAGTTTTTTTGGGTTTTTTTCTTAAGTTAGCTGTCAGCTACCTAAAGAAGCACGATAAGGAATTTACCCGAGAAATAGGAAAACATGCACTCACTCAAAGTCTTCTTTGTGAATACCCACAGCAACATTATTTATAATAGCCAAAAAGTGAAAGCAATTCATATGCCCATCAAGAGGTGAATAGATAAATAAAATAAAGCATATCCATACAGCAGTAGAAATGAATGAAATGGTGATATATATTAGAGCATGAATAAATCTCAAAAAGATATACTTAAGAAGCCACATGCAAAAGACTGCATGTGGCAAGAAATGTCCAGAAAATGTAAATGCATAAAGATAGAAAGCATATCTGTGCTTGACTATACCTGGAGGAAGGAGTAGAGATTGATAGCAAATAATCTCATGATAAAAGCATCCTAAAGCTAGATTGTGATTGTGGAAAGGGTTGCAAAGACAACATATGTATTAAAATTCAAAACGTTGCATTCAAGTTTTTTTAAAAAATTAAATCAGAAAGAGTAAGAGGGGGCAGCTCAAGTAAGAACTTGTCAGCCATAAAAGAAATCTGTGTTTAAGTTTGGTGGGATGTCATGAGGTAGTTTTAAAAGAGGGAATTCCATAATCTAAATGCAGGGGGACAGGGGGATGCGGAGGAGAATGGAATCATTGCCATTTCCTTCCTATAAATGAACCCGAGGATGGAAAATGTCACATTTCCCCATCTCTGGACACACTCAAGTGAAAAAAAAAAAAAAGTCACACAGATGACTCCCAAAGAGAAGTCTAGAAGAGTATGACTTATTCTGAATTTCCAGGGTCAGCGACTCCTGCATAATGAACTTAGAGTAAACAAGAAAACAGAACGCTTTCTAATCACAAGCAGCCAGACTGGTATTCAAAATGTTATTTACATTTTACGAACATTTTTGTTCTACAAGCGTCCTATGTTTGTTTGTCCTAAAGACATCATCATCACCAAAAATCTAGGTCGGTCTGTAGTTAGCATTGGCATGTTTTGGTGGATGTGTATGCCTGTTGGTTACGCAAACGTATGTAGTCATCAATGAAGTCAATAACATTGGGGAAACAGAACAGAAAAGGCTAATGAGAGAGGCCAAATTTATATTCCTGTGCTGGCATTCAGAAGGTTTGAGATTTCTACGTGTGTTTGAATCCCCTGCTTGTTTTAATTATGTTCCTCCAATTCTAAGTGATGCATGATATCAAGCATGACCAGGAATGGAAATACTTCTTTGCGGAATTTTTTGAATCTTGATTGCTGCAAGGAACAACCTTTAAGAAAATACAGAATCTTTCCAAACACAGAAGAAATTCCTGTAACTGAGACCATTCCCCAAATGGAAGAGTATTAATGTTGTGGTCTATCCCTGCACTCCTAATCATCACATGGCACACCCACAAAGGCACCAAAGGCAGAAAATGCAAGAGCAGAGCACAGAAAACAGGACCCTAGAAGTATTTTTCATGTCTTGGTTTATGAGAGCAAAGAGCTGTTTATTCAAAATGCTGCTTCGGGGGACAGGAAAACAAAAAGGAGAACGCTGACCTAGTGACCCCCAGAATTGCTGGCCAGAGCTCAGCCTCCCAGCTTCGTCTGCAGGAAATCAGCCCTCCCGGCTCTGAACTTCCAGCTCTAATCAGAAGAGGCGATGGGGCAAGCCTTGAGTGAGAAAGTCATGAGAATGCTATTAGTCATGTTCAAAGTTCAGGGCAACTGTTTCCTCCCAGGGTATTCTGAGAGCAACTTGCAGAAGCGCTGAAAGCCAAGAGGCCAGGGCTGCTGCTTGTAGGGCCAGGAGACAGGGAAGCTGTGTGTCTCTCAAGGGAAGGTGGATGACAGCGGGTGGTCAGCTTGGCTCAGAGTCCAGATTTCACAGGAAATCTTCTTTTCTTCTGGGTCACCGTGTCTTAGAATCCCTAGCTAGACAGGAAACTTGCGCAATCTATGAGTCCCTCCTTCAGCCCACAGGTAAGACCACCTTGACCCGTCTGTCACCTCAGCATACCAGGATAATTTCTGTGAACTGTGCTCTAGTAGTGCCTGCTGACCAGTCTGCTGACCCACCCAGGAAAACGGCTTACACACAAGCTGATCTGGCCTGAGGATGATGAGACACATATTTCAACAGACTTTTCTGGTGGTTGAGACTTTTGTTCATATTCACTGAGCTCTCTGTTAATACCCACGATAACTTACTATGAGAACCTGGCTGGAGTATATGGCACAAGTTCTCTCTGAGAACTGAGGACATATCTTATCCACCAATATCTTTGCCTTAGCAAGAATCACAAATCGAGAATTATAAAACCTTAAAGAACATTGAATTCCAACACACATCCAGTAGCAAGTCCCTTCTACATCTGATCCTGGAGTGTCCATTTAACTTGCATTCAGGTATCTCCAGGATCAGAAGCAGTCGTTTTTCTTTAGGAGTAGTTACTTCTACCTGAAAGTCTTAATGGTTAGCTAAAGTTGATTTCCCTATGACCCCAAACCAACTTGAATTTCTACAGTCTAGAAACCATACTCCTTTTATTAGGGTTGTGTTCTAGCAGATTCCTCCATGTCATTCATGAGAATATCATGAGCAATTTCATCAAGCACCTTGTTAAAATCTAAGAACACTATCACTCTTTCTAAGTCTACAAATTCTGCCCACGAAAAAACATGCATTCCACTTGTGCCATCTTAATTACTTTGTGGATTTTATAATAAGTGGCTTCCTTGTTTTCAGGAAACAGATGCTGATGAAGTCATTCCTTACTGGAGAACTCATTCTTTTAATAATTGACTCTAAAGTCCTTACACAGAGTTGACATAAAACTCATTGGCAATAGTCTCAGGACATTTGAGAATGATGAATAGTTCCTAATACACACCCCAAATCATCATTTTATTGAGGGGCCCCTAAAATTCCACCACTAGTCATTCCTTTGTTACTTTGGTGTAAAGTATCTGGAAAGCAATCTGGAAATACATAACAAGAGTCTGCTACAGACTGCAGGTATACCCAGGTCAGGGCATAAAGACAACTGCTTGAGTCAACTTTTTTAGAACTCCAGCTTGAAAAGCTATTTTGAAAAAAAAAAAATAAAAGACATTTGTGTAGTATGATCTAAATAGTATACATACATGTATGTATACATATATACAAAAATTGTATGTATCTTAAGTATATTTAAAATGATCATATATGCAGATCAATTATCCCTAGATAACAGAATAACTGCTGTTTTTTTCTTTATTTTTCAATTTTCTGCTTTTAATTTCATATTTTGTTATCTTAAGTCATTATTGATGACTATAGTGTTTTAAGAGTCTATATATACAGCTAAATCAAAGGGAACTGGATTCCAGTAGAACCTCTTGCTAAAAATTATATGAGAGAGCTAAAGTTGACAGTGTTCGCTTCTGTGAAATCATTTGGAGAGACAAAAATGGAAGCAGGGGCTTGGGACCACTGTTTTTATTACAAGCCTATTCTGGCTTTCAAGCTATGTATATATAATATCAATGAACAATTAATTTAATGTAAAATTATTTTAAAAATAGAACAACACGCTTGGTGAAAATTACTTTTTTTAAGTTAAGAAAGCAGTGTACCCTTGTGTACTAGCAGTTTAGTTCACTGGGCATAATCCACATACATCCCAAGGTCCTCGGTTCAAGACCTAGGACTTGGGGGAACAACCAAGATGAACAAATAAATAACATATTTATTCTTCTCTCTTCCTGTCTTCCTGCCTATTCACCTTCATTCCAGCCTGTATCTTTCCTTTAAAAAATAAAATAGTGAAGAAAGGAAGGAATGAAGGCCTGTGGATTGGTATTTTCAAAAAATACCAAAATAAAAAGAGAGAATTTCATTTAAGAAATATATTTCTGCTAAGAACTCTACCAGAATCTTCTTAGGTTGGAAACTGAAGCAAAAGCTCTACTTACATCTTCAGGGAACTTACACCTAATCAGAGAATAGATAACACAAAATAAAGTGCAAATTAGGATGCAACAGGTAATGACATTTGTAGCAGTGTTACCAAGTTCAGAAAAGGAAAGCATGCATTAGACGGAATCAGAAAATTGTTATGGAAGAATCATTGCGAGTTGAAAGATCCCTAAGACATTGTCAAGAAGAGCATCAGGACAGAACACTCCTGCTCTGAAGAACACATGAGCGAAGACTTCACAAGGCACCAGCCATGCTGGATGCAGGAAATAATGATTGACATTTCTGCGCCAGGGAATAATACAGAAGTATCCCCTTATCTGCAGGGGATACGTTCCAAGATCCCAAGTGGATGCCTGAGATCTTCTATTAACCAAAATGGTGTGAAGCGAAGAAGGAATTGCCATTCACTTATCTAGAGACAATTCAGAGCATGCCCAGGCCCCAAAACAACAAACCAAGTCATACCAATAACAAGATCAAATCTGAAATCGCACTCATATCAAGACTGACTTACTACAAACACTGCCTGTGGAAAGCCCTTCCCCGAAAGTGCCTGGTGGGCCACTCCCCACTCTATTGTCACTGCCTTGAGAGCAGCTGCTGGAAAATCCAGGCTGACACTTTGCTTTCTGGCTTTTGTCGTAAAAGCAGGAATATTCTCTCCAGACTTCTCTCTGTCAGCACTGCAGGCCCTGATGCTGGTCTGTTGTAAGAGCAAACTGGTAGAACATAAACTTTCAAAAAGCAGGACAATGCCTCTGAATACTATGCCATTTCCTATGATTAATAGCAACAGTACTAAAATAGGACAAGGGCACAATATAGTGACATAAAAGCTATGCACATGCACTCTCTCCCTCAACATACATTATTTACGTGCCATTTTCAGACCATGCTGACCCCAGGAAACTGACACCCCCTTCAGACAGCAGGGGCAATAGTACAGTCTTCTGCTTTAGAAAGATTGGTCTACAACCTCTAGAGGAAAAAAAGAGGAGGAACCAGAGACCAGTTGGAAAAGATAATAAAAAGTAGAAAAAGCCTTGGACTGGCAGAGAATCAGTGACTTAGCTCTTCCTTGGGAGGAGTGTCAAGAACTTGCAGATATTTTTCAAAAATGCGCTACTTCTCTCTATTTAGTTTCACCTTTCTACACCTTCTTTCTCTCTTTGATTTCTCTGTTTATCCCCTCCACTCTCTTCCTTTCCTCCAGGGCAGAGGATTTTCCTAACTTCCATGAGCCAAACAAGTCATTCCCTCATTCCATGAACTTTCCTTTTGCTCCTGTAATGACCCACATATGAAACATGGGCCTTCTACCAAAGAACTTAAGTGAGTTCTTGGAATCCTTGCAAAGGTCTTCCCTTAACCAGGAGGTAGTCTGAATGGCAGGGTTTTGGCCAAGACCATTGTATGTAACCATCAGACACCATCTCATTATTTGAATAGACTCCATTTTGAAAAATACATTTTTTTCAGAATAGGAAAAATAAATTCATATGATGCCAGTGAGTGTTTCTTAAAAACTTCAACTTTAAGTTGAATTAAATGACTTCTAGGGGAATAAATACCAGAAAATGCATTGGATCTCTATATAACTATTGTTTGATTAAGGAAATTACAGTAAGGGAGGCTTCCTTCATAAAACACAGAATTCTGAACTCCCTTAGCTTTCACAAACATAAATGAATGGCTTAATAAACTCCAGACCTAATCTATCATCTCATCTCACATGACTCACTTCAGCTGATGTTCAGATTCTTCACAAAATGATGGATTATTAAACACTAACATAAAAGTAGCATAAAATGATGTGTGCTTAGAAATGATAAAGAAAATTCTCCTTAGCTAAATGAATATGGGGAAATTTTTCCTTTGTGAGGTCAGTTATAAACTTTCTAATGAAATTTAGAGAGTGAAAAATAGCTAAAAAAAGATTCGTAGTTATCTCAAAATATCTTTCTAGTCCTAACATGGGGTGGGTCTCCAGTGGCTCAGTGGAGAATCTAGGATTATAACCTGAGAAACATTCCTAAACATTGTTTTGTTATTAGACACCAACTAAGTCCCTTATTAAATAAAACTCTTCTACCCTACTCTACATGTTTCTGTGTGGAAGGACTTCTATCAGAAGAATACTCCTGGCCTCTTGTCCCATCCAGTTTTTCATTCTTCTCCAAAGTTAAAGGTAGTTCACCAAAAAGTGTTTCAGGTTTTTCAGCTGGAAAGAGTCCATCTACTGAAAGACTATATATGCACAGAAATTCCATCTCTTATCTTCTCTTTCTCCCTCACTCAATTCTCTCCTGAATAAAGTATCTAGTCAGTGAATTTGGAAGAAGGAACTAAACCTTCCACCCCAGGCCCTTCACTTCTGCCCTAAAGATTTGTGTTCTGACTTTCTCTATACTAAGTGATATCGTCTACCCTGGGTTGTACTTTGGGTTCTACCCTGGGTCCTATGGTTATAAAACTGTGTTGGTAGCTCTGTAAAAAAGTGCACCAAGTTCCAGGTGAAGCCTTAGAAAACCTTTTTGGCCACAAATATAAGCTACTTTCTCCCAATAACTTTCCCCACAACAAAGGGTTTTGTTTTTGTTTTTTATACACGCACCTGATCCGGAGTCTCTTTTCCAATTGTTTCTACAATCAGGGAAGAGGGAAGTGTGAATTATGGGCTCCCTAAAGTCCCAATACACAGGTAGCATAAATATTTTACCTAGATAGATATTAGTTGGCAACTATTAGAAGAAAGGCAGCCCTGACAGAGATATAACCCAAAAAATCTTTATAGTAAAAGCTTAGCTAGGATATCTTTGTTTGTAAGGTCAATCAGATCAACAACTCACTGACCATCTACTGTATGCAGCATCCTGAATGTAACTATAAGTGTGTGTGATTAAGAGAGGAATATATAGAGAGGAGCAGGAAGACCCTAATCTAATGGGGGGACAGGCACACAATTTGGACACAGATATCTTGTATACAGAGCAGATTGTGATAAATGTAACAAATGCAACGATGTTATAGAAAAATCACTAGTGTCAGGACTTGCTCACATGCAAGAGAATGAATTTGGATCCCTACCTCACAGCATACACAAAAATTAAAAATGGATCGAAGGTTTAAAAAGTCTTCGAAGAAAACGTAGTATAAATCTTCATGACCTTGGATAAGAAAATTGTTTCTTTTTTCTTTATTGTGGTAAAATAGATATAACAAAAATGTATCATTCTAACCACTTTAAGAGGGGCAATCCAGTGGCATTGAGTACATTCATAATTCTCTGCAACCTTCACTACTATCTCATTCCAGAACATTTTTATCAGGCAATAGCTTCTTAAATATATCAAACACACAAACAACCAAAGAAAAGTAGAGAAATTGAACTTTCCAATTTGAAAGCCTTCTGTGCATTTTAATAGTGTCCTTTAGGACATTATAAAAAAGAGTGAAAAGGCAGCCCACAGGATATGACAAAATATTTGAAAATAATTTATTGGCTAAAGGTCTAGCATTCAGAACAAATAAAGAATAATTAAAACTCAATAATAAAAAGATAATCCATTTTTTTAATGGCAAATTACATTGAAATGGCATTTTTCAAGAACTACTTATACAAATGATCAAAGAATATGTGAAGCACACCCCGGTAGCTTGGGTGTTAGGCCCACGCCTGGGGAACAGTCTATATACAGCCAAATGGCCTAGATTTGCATTCCAGAACCAGGGGAAACAAGTAACATAGACAACTAAACAAATACAATTTTTTTTTCCTTCTCTCTCTTCCTTCTTGTCTGCTGCCTATCTGCCTTCATTCCCACCTACCTTCCTTCCTGTTAAAAAAATTCTAAAAAATGTAAAAATAGCACATGAAAAGATGCACAACATAACCAAAAAAATACAAATGAAACTACAATGAAATACACTTTATAATCACTGGGATATCCAATTCAAATGACAGAAAATATTAGATATTGGAGAAGATATGGAGATACTGGAATCATAATACATTGTAGGCAGGGATATAAAATGGCAACCATAATGGAAAACAGTTGGGCAGTTTGTCAAAATTTGAATATAGAGTGGCCAACTGATTGAATAATTCTACTCCTAAGTATATATAACCCAAGAGAATTGAAAATATGGCTGAACCAAACTTGTACAAGAATGTTCACCCAGCGTTACTTAAAATAGCCCAAATGTGGAAACAATCCAAATGTATATCAAGTGATAAATGGATAAACCAAATGCAGTACATCATATGGTAGAATATTATATAGTCATAAAAGAAATTATTCAAGCTACAATATAGATTATTCTTGAAAATATTATGCTAAGTGAAATATGTGAGATACAACAAGACTCAATTTTGTTGGATTTTATTTAGATGAAGTATCCAGAATAGACAAATGAGCAGAGATAGAAAGCAGATGGTATTTGCAAGGGGACAGAGGAGGGTGGAATGAAAACGAGCACTACTGGGTACAGGGTTTCCTGGGGTGAAGGAGGTGATAAAAATTCTTTTGAGGTAAATAATGATTGTGGTTGTACAACTTTGTGACAGTATTAAAAATTGATGAACAGTATGATTTATGTATGTAGATTATGTGTCAACTTGGACATTATTTTTTAATGCTCTGAGAGAACAAGAAGGGAAAGGAAAATTAAGTGGAGTAAAATAAAGACAGTTTTCCAATATCTACAGACCAGAAGCAAACAAAAAAATCACAAATTAAAATCAAACACATTTCAATGATTATGCTGAAATTTATAATTAGAAATTTATTCCGAGATTAGTTGTTTTTCTGTTCAAAAAGTCCTATGCAAATGAGTTATTCTTATAGGCCCAGGAATGTCAGTATATCTCCATCTACCTATGTAACAACTACCTTTCAGGTAATTTAAAAACATATGCTTTCATAATATAAATAGAATTTACAGAATAGAAATTGTAAATTTCACAGTATATGTCTAATTTTTCATATATAGTGTGCATTCCCCATGACCGCTTTGACTGTCACACTTTAAATAAAAATCATTTATACCTTAACTTCGTATACAGTACTTTATGCCTTATGAAGTGGCTTTATGTTATTTTATTGTGGTAACTTTGATCTACGAAGTAAGTTTAAATGAAAGTTTTACTCACTAATGATCAAGTATATAATAACACACTACCTCAACCACCATATTACCAGTAGTTTTCCACCACTGTCCATTGGACCTCACCACCCCTTGCTCCCACACACTGCCCCTTCCCCTCTGACAACTTCACTTCTGTTGTCTCTGTCCAAGGGTTGGTTTTTGTCTTGTCTGTTCATTTGCTTTGCTTATTTCTTTATATTACACATATGAGTGAGATCACCTGGTATTTGTCTTTCTCTTTCTGATTTCACCTAGCCTAACAAAGCTGAATTCAATACATCTTCTTATTGGCTTCTTACTGTAACTCTGTGAGGTAGGCAAGATGAGTGTTGATATTCTCATTTTCCAGATGAAAAACTAAATCTCAGGAAGGTTAGTGTTTCACTCAAGTGTCACACAGCAAAATGACAAAGCCACAACTACAAGTCTTCTAACTCCTTAACAGTTTGCTTGACAGAAGACCCCCCTCCCTCCAGAACAAGTTTCCTGGGGTCACCTCTTTCTATGGCCCATCCAGCCCCTTCTCCAGTTCCATCATCAAGAAAGCAGCCGTGATCGGACTCGCACAACACAGTTTGGTCATATAACAGATGATAAAATCATGGCTTCAATTCATCTATTGTCCAACTTCCTTTCAATACCAATCAATACAAACCAACCTGAAATTTCAAGACCCTGAAGCAGTCAGGACAGCAAAGTAAGCTCAGTGACCAGTGGAGAAAATGAACTATGTTAAGCCCTGGGAAATGACACTCTTTGGGCAGCTCTATTTCCTACCTCAAAAATGCAGTGACACTGTGCCAGACAACTATGGACTCTTAATGGTGGGAGACAAAAAGGAAAACCAGGGTGTACCAAAGTAACAGGGGAGAGGTGAAGGAAATGGGATGAAGAGAACTAACTGTAAATAGAGGAAAAAGGGTGGGAGGAATATTGCTAAACCTACTGTGCTATATGTAAATGCAAAAATACTATTATAGATACCTCAAAACAAGTTAATGTCAAAATGCAATATCCCTTCAATAATAATATTAATTTATTTATTCATTTAAAAAATGTGGTGACAATAAACTATCTTTAGAAAAAGAGGCACAAAAATAAAAGATAAACAATTGGATCAACATAGTGACTATGCATTGGTAGAATGTGAGAAATTAAATCATTTTTATTTCATTAAATAATTTAAAGAAATGCCACCAATATCTGGAAAAGCCTAAATGCTTATTTTTAAATTTCTAAATTTGTATACTAGAGTGAATTTTTACTTTTTAATCATATCATTTAACTTCATGTAAAATAAGTCAATATAAAAAGGAAATTTTCTCAAATAAATTCTACGATATATATAAGGAAAGTCTATTATATAGAATAAGTTGGTCAAATGTTTCACTTTCTGCTGTTATTTATTAGTATTTTTTAAAGGAAAGATGTTGGCAGGAATGGGGGGAAGCAGAAGCAGGCAGTCATTAAGAGAGGAGGAAGAAGCATTTTATTTTGTTTGTTTAGTTATTTGTCTTGCTTGTTCCACCTCCCTTCTCTGCCAGGAGGACATGAACCCTGGTCGTAGGATTGTGTGAACTGCGTCCAGAAATCTTAACTATTAAGCCACTGGGTGCAACTCTATTGTTTTTTTTTAAGTTAAAGAGACAAGGTTGATCTTTCCCAGCTGAGGAACACTTAAGAGAGGTGACAGCCCTGATAATGGAATTAGTTACAAAATTCAACTGTGCTTAGACTAAGCCCAGGAGCTAGATATCATGTTGTTCATAAAAGCAAGAGAAAGTAAGCAATGGCTGAACTTTTTAAACACTAGATTTATTAGAGATTACTAAGGATTCAAGAGGAGTTTATACAAGCCTTAAAGGTTTCTTACCGGGTCAAGAAATAAGAGACTAAAGGTTAGCAAAGGAATAGCAGTGGGACAAGAAATCTTGACACAAAGATGCACATAGTTGATGAGAAAACTCAGTTTCCTTTTAAATTATATAGATAAAGCAGTAGAAACAAATGTTGATTCACCTACCGGAATGTATAGGTATGCCATCAAATGACTTTATCAGCGGATAATTTCCAATAGTTTTCTTGATAATTAAATAATAATTTAAAATCACTACAAGGTCAAAACAATACAAAATTATATACCAAGCATGATCTAGTTTTAAAATAAAATGTGTATCCATAAAATATTTTTACTTAAAGCAGAGAAATTGTCTGCAGTGAAGATGCAATGAGTGTTGAGTTTGTAACACTTTTTCTTTACAGTTACCAAGAATTGAGGAAGAGGAACAGCTAAAGATTTGACTAAATGTTATTCCTGTCTAACTGAATATTAGATGGACTTACCTAGATTTATTTCCATGTGTTACTCAAATGAAATGCAATGGTAGCACAATTTAAATAATTGGGAAGATTTACGACTGCTTAGTAAAATGACGCTTTATCAATTGTCTTCCAGAATCTCTTAAAGGACTTTCACTTAGAGGAATTAGTCACTCTCTAGTAGAATGTCCTCTTCCATGCCAGCTTACTCTAGTTTGAGCTATTTGCATCTTCTTCATTCAAAACAGAATACCACAGGGAGAAAAAATTACTCAGCTCCATGTGCAGTACCAGTTTACCCAGACACAGCAAAAGGATTACCCAAGCAAAGTAGGTCAGAGAAGAGAACAACTCATACTTTCAAAGATTTTTGAAGGGTCTCTAAATTTTAAATCTGATCTCAAAACAAAATGTCCACCCATCTGTGTCCCCCAAAGAGAAGGTATTCTCATTCACTAATAAACAGATGGCTGGGTGAGAGCCATGAACAGGATCCCTTGGCCCACATGCAGATGGCTTCGCTCCCACTGGAAAACAGGAGGCTACAAGGAGCCCCTTCCCTTCAGGAGACAGGCAGTTTTCCTTTTAAATTATATAAGGTTGTCCTTTCAAAACAAGACACAAGGCAGCTGTTTGGGAGAAAGCCCTATCTAAAGTGCATCCCCAAGGCACAGTGTTAGTGTTGGCATGGAGAGGAATAAAACCAGAGTCCAGTCCAGTTATCACAACAAGCAGAGAAACAGCACTGGAAACAGTTAGTGAGAACAAATCCTTTGATTTCTGCCCACCCTTCCCTGAGCTGCCATATCTCATAAAAGTAATTTATCTTGGATTGTACCTCTCTCATGATAGTGTTTCTGGTCCCTATGAAAGATGGCACTTGGGGACTTTCACATCTTTCAAAAGTGTTCTTTTCCTTTCTTACGTTTTCCAGATTTCTGCTTCGCTCGGCTCCATGGCATACCTGCTCTTGTTTGCATGTCCTCCCTGCCCCTCTTGGCTGAAATAAATGTGACAACTCTGCCCTAATTCTGTCCTGCTTCTTCCTTCCGGGATATGGCTGACGGCCATAAAGTCAAGGATTGAGATCAAAAGGAGGCTGCTCCTACGCAAGGAAAAACATAGATTGTCAGCTGTTAGCTGTTCTCCCTCCGCTCCACAAGACCATGTGATTCAGAGGAAGAGGGCAGTGAAGATTTAGGGATGCATCCTCCCCTTGATGGTCTGTGTAAATGCAGCTGGCTGCCAACTGAGGGAAGGAAACCATTTTCTATGGAGATTTATGACCAGAGTCTAGTGGAGCCTGCTGGAAAATTACTAACACACTGGGTGTGAATCTCCCTCTTGGAGATTTCTGGGTTCCCTTTTGATAAATGAAAATTCAGAGATTCAGCCAACAGGTTGTAGCAAAACAAGCAGGAATAAAGCCACACGAAATAGGCTTTCACAAAATCACTGAGGTTCCCAGTCTTCTACTTAACTGCTAGCGCTGTTCCACAATCTACTGAAGAACTACACTCTGAGATCATTTGTAAATCACAGGAGCCTTAGTTTAGGAGCTGGTAAATTTGCATTTGAATCCTTTTCTCAGTACTACAAGGCAAAACATTTGTTTTCCCTCTAAGTTTCTTCAGTTTAACAAGGGGGGGGGGGGGTACGGGGGAGGGGAAACTGAATGGATACACACACAAAATTCAAACAATGCTGACCCAAATCTACCCAAAAAACGTTTTCAAGGAATATTTTGTTATTGAAGTCACATTGCATTATAACATTCTATATGTTCCAGGTGTGCATAATTATATATCGACATCTGTATCTACTACAATAAGCGCACAACCAAAACTCCAGTTCCATCCTTCACCATAAATTGACCCCCTTTACAGGACTACCCAAGCTCCTCTCCTTCATTTTTTATTAGAACAGAATTTTCTCAACGTCTTCCCAATATATCCCCTCACAGGCCTCTTTGACTAAAATTCTGCCACAAGACCACCTCTACATCTGGATGGGCAAGAGAAGAGGACCAGCCATGTCAGCATTCACTTCCAGGGTAAGGGTGGGCGCCAAGCCCAACACCACCAAATACTTCAGCGTACTGGGGTCTGTGAGTGAGAAAGGATAGAGAAATGACAAGGCGATACACAGTTTCTGTGATGGCCCATGTGTTCGTTTTAAATCAATTGGTTTTCCAACCTAATAATCTGTCTAATGGTTCCCTGAGGTTGGCTATGACATCGGAGGTGAGTAACTTTGTTCATTGACAGGGCTTGTTATGACTGTGCTCAGAAAATTCACCATTTACTTAGTCTGATAGGTGATCAGAGGGAAACCATGGACAGTGAACTATACAAGTACATAACGTCAGCAGAAACAAGATGGAATGGCTGTGCCATGCGGTATGTGGTAGAGAATGTGTCATCACATCAAGATCTTTTAGAAAGGTTCCAGATTCCTGTTCCATACATTGTAACATGTTCTCTGGGTTATCTTCTCACACTTGAGGGGCTATTCAGACAGGCTCTACCCCACTGATCAGCAACTGGATCAATTATTCCCTGTACTCACACACCACCATTGAATTCACTGCTTCTGTCAGAGACTACACCAGACCAACAGTTATTGCCATCTAGCTAGAGCCTTATTTGAATCAATAAATCAGGAAGTCCATTAGCTATGATGCTGGCTGATGAGGGAGAAGACCATAGGTCATTAACAATTCAAAAGAAAAATCAAAGGGCAAATCAAAATGGGAGTTGTCCTCTTCCTGCTCATCCTGTGGGAAGAGGAAACCCTCATGAAATTTGAGGAAATATTTAGCCAAAAGAATAATGAGGCATAAATCCAGTTGAAAAATGAGAAGCTGGCTCTGGATGTAATAACATCCACCATGAAGGATCCTCTGATGCAGAAATGGTGATTAATGGTCTAAAGGTGACACGGTTTAGTGGTGAAGATAGGGTTTGCACAGCTTGTTTTCACTCTTAGGGAGATGTGCAGAAATTGGAAACAATTTTGGTGACGGCTATTGTTTTGCTGCTGTCCTTTGTATAGCACTTGGGTCAGGGAGAAAGAACAGAGATGTTTATAACCCTGTCTCCCACTTGAAAACCTGAGCCTGTTATCTCTGCCGTTGTACGCTGCCTTCCCTCTAAAACGGGAGGATGGGTTGTTAACGTTATAATTTATGGCGTGCTTATCAACATTCCTCAACTTGCACATGGTTCCAGGCAAGAACTTCTTATCAGAGTTCTTGGAGACAATTCTCTTTGGCTGTCACTTGTTGGTTTTGGATATCAACATGGGCATAGCACTGTCACACACTTGGAAAGAGAATAGCAAAAATCTTGCAGACTGTCATTTGGAAACTGAGCTGCTATCACCTCTTCAGATGTCTCTCACGTCTCCTTATCATCACATTTTAAATCTCACCATATTTCTCAGAGCACAGGAGAATTTAGCAGCAAGACCAATGACTCTTGAGAAGTCACAGAGTCTTCCATGAGGAATGTTGGATTTTTTTCTTTAAGTTTAGGTAGAGAAAGGGGAAGAATCCCACTGGTTATTCAATAACGAATTGAGGCTCAACTAGATAAGCAATTTGTGTGCTGGAGGAATTTAAACCAGAGAGGAAATTGTCAGTTTCTCCAGTTACACAGTCAAATGAGCAGTTTCCTCATTTTATTACTTTTTAAAATAAGCATGCCAGAAGTCCATTGTATCTCAATGATTCCTTTAAAGTAATTGTCTAAAATTATACAATTAGTTTAATGTTACCATCATACTTAAAACTTTTTAGGGGGGAATCTGAAACCTCAGAGTCAGTACAGCAGAAGAAAATCATCTTGTTAATTTAAACCCATTTTTTATTTAAGAACGCAAACAGAATTCTCTACTTATGGATTTATTGAATTCATTAGTCTTGTTTCTGAAGGACATTGTTCCGAAAGTTATAGGTAAAGGGTTAATTTTATTGGCATTATCTTTGAGGTTCTTCTCAAACAAGGTTTCGAAAGGTGTTCTGATCAATAAAAGCATAAGAATAGGGGTACAATGTTAATTTTTTAATATAATTGCTTAGGAAATTCTCATTTTTTTATGTTATGACATCATGTGGTTATATCATATGACATCAAGAAGTTAATTACTATTAAAATCTCCGTCTAAATTTTAGCAACTACTTCCCATTGTCAGAACCAAACCAAAGTCAAATAGTTCTGTGTTGACAATACTGATGCCATCACTCTACTAGAATGTTTCCCCAGCTTCTCACTATGGATTTCTTTATATTTAACAATAAGACATGTGTAAGGGCACATGTAATGACAACTGAGCCACAGAAGGGTGCTCTGAGGAATACCACAAAAGTCCATTGGTTTTCTTTATCTGCAAAAATATGCAGTGTGATAGAGTTAAGAATTGGGGTCTGGAAGTTAAGCTAGGATTCACTAACTGTGCCTCTACATTGCTAAGTTGCCAAGCTTCTCTAAATGTCCATTTCCTCACCTACAAAATGGAGATCATCGTGAGTAGTACTTACCAACTTCATTCTGTGAGGACTACATGAGAAATGCATGTAAAATCTAATCATTCTGGACACATGAATGCTCAGGAAATCTTATTTACATTTCTGATGGTCCACAGGAAGCTGAAATAGTGGACCAACCCTCTGAGAGAAGACTATTTTCCTTTTCTACAGTATAGTAAACTCAGTTTTAAGATCCAGCTTGAAGAAATTAAAACTCTTACTTAAGATTCCATTCCACATCAAAGATGTGGACCATTAGGTTAGGGTATGGGTATGGCTGCTTTAAGAACTGTGACTTTAAAAGGCTAGTGGGTTATTACTCTCTCATATAAAAGTCTGAGAAGGCCAGATTTCTCAGTCTGGAGGCTCTATCATCAAATATCCTGGACATTCTTTCCTTTTTTTTTTTTTTTTTTTTTTTAATGAGAAGAAGCAAGGAACAAGAGGAAGACATGTTTGGAGGGAAGAGATGGAGAGAAGGGAGGAGGAAGCACTTTTATTTATTTTTTATTTTCTTTTTGATCATTCCCTTTGGTCCTGGGGTCAGGAACCTGAGTACATGGGCTTTACATGGTCTATGCCCCAGCTGCTGACTTAGCCCCTGAGCCACCAGGGCACACTTTCTTGTACTCTACCACCCTCAAAACAATTTCTATCTCTTGGTTCCAGTTGGTCGCTCTATAATGTCTGCATCTAGCTTGCAGAACAGAGGACAAGAGAAGGTCATGTCATTGCCGCATGCAGGGTAAGTTATTTACCTCCCTTATACTTGTAAACCACAGGCCTATGGTGGTCACATCTAGGGACAAGATCTTGAACTCAGCCAGTAACTTATTAAGTATGAAAGAAGATAATAATAGATTTTAGAAGACAACTCACCGTTGTTTCCACCATGACTGCACTTATTTCGTGCAGGCTTGTTGGAAATTGATCATTCCTTACAGATACCTTGAATTTTTGTTTCAAATGCTGCTATGACATTTTAAGTCCAATATAGAAAAGCAGCAGGCATCGTTATTTCTGTGCACTCCGTAGTTTATAAAGTAGGTAAGACATTAAACCAGAAGTCATCTCTTATTTTAGGATCATCTGGTTGCGACATGTCCAGATTGCCTTTGTGTGTTTAGATGCTCTTTCTGCAAATACTTTAATCAGAGCTTAATTTCTTCTGTCTTCTAAGCACCAGGAGTTCCCAGGAAACAGTACAGGAAAGTCAACTTGACTGGGAGAGCTCTCTTGGGGCCATCTTCATTTTTCATGGCAATCACTAGGCCCTCAGTAAAGATTTTTACCATGAACCATTAAAACATTCAAACCATTTGACCTTTAAAAATCAATATTGAAAATTAAATCCTTTTGACTAATAGTAATAAAATTTTGTACCAAGTTTACATGGAGTTTAGCACTCATAACATATATATATAGTTCTGTTTGGTTTTTTCTTAAAATGTCTGTATCCAATTGCCTAAACTGTGCTGAAACCACAGGCATCCAGCCAAAACCCTCATGTGGGGCCCAAATCTCAATTTTAAAAGGCTATGTACCTTGCCTTGGTTTGTACTCAGTCTGCTCTGTCATTTGCAGCTCATGTCAAGAATTTGGAAATTGTGGGCCCTGGATCTGGTAGCAGGGAGTGTTGTTTCTGAAAGCTGGATGCAGAGCCCGTGTCTGCTCCAGTGTCTGCGAGTGAACTTGCAGTTGCTCTCAGTCGATGTGACAGGTTTCAAAGGGTGTTGAGTCAGGATTCTGCACAATCACCTCAAAGGGAATTGGACAAAAGACTCAGGCACTCTGCTCTCTTCTTCCTAGGGGGGAAAAAGCTGAAGTAATTTCAATCATCTTTCTCTGTGCCAGTCGCTTTTTAAAAGAGAGTCAAATAAATGGCAGAGATAGGAGATTAATGACTGTGTGGGGGTGTTGGGATGGAGGAGGGAGACAGAAGACTGAGCCTTAGGGGTGTGCAAGCTGATATGTAAGAATGACTGCCTTTTCTAATAGTTCTTTAGATAAGGTCGATTTCAAATATTGAAACACATTTCCAGGGCAGATTGACCCCAAGTTGACCTCCATTTTTCACACCTTGTGTCTATGCTTTGATCACCCAAGGAAATCCAAATCTCCCAAAGACTTCAATGGAGAGCTCTCTGCATTCACATCTAAGTAATTACAGCAGCAGTAATAACAACACACAGGCAAACGTGCATGCAGGCACCCAGGGAGAGGCAGGGCTAATCCCGCCTGTTAGAAAGAACTGCTTACTCCTTGGACTTCCAGTCTCTCCTTGTCCTCCCTCAGATCCCTCTGTCCTTTCTATCCTTGCCTCCTCCCTCAGATCCCACCGGCTCCTATCCTGGTGAAGTAGGTCCTGCAGCTCAAGGAGGGCCCTGCTGAAGGGGTGTTAATCCTGGACCAGTAAAGTCGGGACAAGGGAGAGGAGACTTCAAGGAGATCTCCCTCTGAAATGGCATCTGCTCGAGGCCATTTTACAGCTCCCAGAGTAATAATCCTGTCTACACTAGCATGTTAACGAGTGTCTGCCCTACTACCCGTATCACTGCTAGTTACTGCTATTCCCACCACTGACTACTGCCATCAAATTCACTTTTTAGCACCCCTTATGGCTGAAATTCTGGTGGTGGGTGTGGTGTGAAATAGAGACTGAGATACAATTCAATATCCTAAATAGAATTTAGCATTGTACAATAAAGAAATAATAAATATTTTTTTAAAAAACCCACTTTCAAATTCTGTTCTTTCACTCTACTTATATTGTCTCCTACAATTCCCACAGATAGTTATAAATATGTTCTGCTCTGTTGTAACTCCTGTTATTCATATGATGACGCTGATGTCTGAAGAACTTAACTGACTTTTATATAAGGTTGCACCACTGATAAGGGACAGAGCTAGGAAATTAAAAATCTGAGTCTAAAAACTTTGAGGCTTCCCAATACCTCGTGGAAAAGAAGCTATTTAGGGGTGGACTCTGCAGACAAGATGTGTGTAATTGTTTTGTCATGGTTAGCTTTAAGGATGGCCAATTTCCCTTGCTTAAAACTCTTCCTTGCCTCCCATTGTCTCCCGATGACATCCAAACTCTTTCATGTTGCTTACAAAGGCCTTCATGATTGGACCCCTGCTTCCTTTTCTAACCTCGTCTCTCAACGCTCGCTGCTTTGTCCTCAGTTCTCCCTAGAAGTCAGCTTGCAGGAGGGACTCGCTGACTCCTTGGCCTTGTGATTCTGTGTGTGTTCCTTGTAATCTTTGACCTCCCATCAAACAAACGGTAAACCCATAGAAAGTGAAGCCCTTGTCTTTAGTCAATAAACTCATCTGTTACCACTCCGATTCCCCTGGGTCTTCAATGGGATGGGGAACCTTCAAACAGACTCTTGGACCTCCGGGAGGAACTGTCTCCACCATCACAGGCGGTGGAAGCGATAGGGGTAAGGCAGCCCCTTAGAGGGGCCCTTACCTCAGACTTGGAATAGCTGGGAGCCTCCCTGAAAAAGGAAGCACAGGCCTAAGACTGTGGAAAAATCTGACAGCAGAGGCTGAAGGCAGGGGACTTGGAGCAGGGCTCCCGACTGAGAAGCAAGCAGCACTTGGCGAAACTGGAGGCCAGAAAGAGCTTGGCTGGTTGTGGGAGTTGCAGGAAGTTCCGTGAGGCTGACATTTCCGTGGGAGGCATGTGTAATGTGGAGCCATGAAGACAAGCAGGGCAGAGCATGGAGGTTCTCAAGCCAGAATCTGCTTCATCCAGTAGGCAGTGGGTCACTTCTGATATTAAAATGTCTTTGACAGGGGAGTGACATTTTTGAACAGTCACCCTGATCTCTGTGTGTTTTGTATTTCCCTACATGCTCTCAAGCACAGTTCTCTGTGTTCAAACTTCAAGATACAGTGCTTAACATAGCGAGATTTCCCAAGAAGAGTACATTTGTTTGGGGAGGTTTCCCACTTCTCTGGCTTTAAGGTTAGAAAGAGGCCAGAAATTGCAACTATTCCGACAGAAAACATTTTCTCCAGGAGTCAGGAAAGGCTGTCCAAAAGCACCCATGGCCTTTACCTGGAGGACACCATATGGCCTGGGAGGTGAAAACAATCAGCCCTTGTGTGTTCAGGTTCAGGAGGAAACTTGCAGGGGTCATAGGTCCTGAATACACTGACTCAGCCAAGGTAGAATAATGTCTCTAATGTAGAAGATCTGTAATCAGCCTTTGATGTCAGGGTTCAGGGAAAGAGGGGATAACTCTGGGTCCTTAAGGAGGGGGCTATGTTATTAACAGTCAACCTTAAATAGAATTGATATGCCAGGCACTGTCCTAAGAACCCTTCATAGGACTGAGCTCAGTTCATCCTAGCAATGACCCTGTGACAGAAGGACCTTTGTCAACCCTACTCTCCAGATAAGAAACCAATGCACAGAGAGGTTCAATCATTTGCCCCTGATACCTCAGCCTAGGATGCATTTCGATGATAATGGAGGCTTTGCCACTCCTGAGTCTTGTCTCAGATCCAGACTTCACAGGAGGAAAAGGAAAACACGCCCGTTTTATGGGTAAATTATTCACATGGTGTTGTTGCCTTCCCATCTGGATTCTCTGTTCAAATGTCACCTCCTCCTCCTAGAAGCCTGTCCCTGATTGCCTATCTAAAGCACGGACACACACACACACACACACACACACACACACAAAGACACACACACACAAAGACACATACAGATACACACATTATTTTTTATTCATTGATCCTGATTTATTTTATTTCATAAAATTATGTGGTCTATCTAGTTGCTTTGTTATTACCCGTATATTATTACCTGATTACCTGTATCGTTTACATAACACATATAATGTATGTCTATTTATACACAAGTTATTTTAATACATATTTATTTGATGTATATTTAAATACTATTCATATACATATATAAATAAATGTGATTTTTGTCTGTTTCCCTTAATATATATTATGGATGTGTTATTTAATATTTATTTATCAAATACACATTTTATCGTGAATAAATATAATTTGTGTATATTAAATGTAAATATGTATACATATAATTTATACATATTGATATATATTATCATTGCTATAACACCTATTCACTTATATCTATATGTAGAGTTCTCGTATAGATACAAATATAAAAATAAATTCCCTGATGACAAGGTCTCAATCTTCATTATTGTAGTCTGTTCCTAGAACAGGGGCAACAAAAGGAGGCTACTCCAAAAATGTCTTTGATTGAGTGCAGTTGTCGACCATCTTCCCAGCCTGCCCTCTGCTCGGCCTGCTGTGGAAGCATTGGAATCAGGAATCCTCTCCCTTCTCAGCTCTCTTTCAATTACTTTCATTTCCACAAACTCTACTGTGAAACAGACAAAACACTTCTTTTGGAAGTCCTCCTATCTGACATTCCCCCTGGCCTGTCTATTTCAATGAGTCTGTGCTGGTTTCCCCTGATTGCTTCTTTCTACAGAAGATGAGGAGAGTGTCAGCTTTTGCAGGACTGTCTGTGACAGGTGTCTGTGCATCTCCTGGTGCAAAGCACAGACGTATGTCCTTGCCTCTCAGATCTGAGCAGTGTCATCCCGCTCTACACCACAGGTCGTGAACTCTATCTGCAGTTCAGTCTAGCTCACTGTTGGAAGTGTCCAGTGCCAAGTGGAGAGATTTGGAGGGGACACAAAGGAGTGTGCACCCAAGGGAATGGAATTATTCGGACATCAGTGAGAATTGCAGCAAACCTGAGTGGGATTTCCTGTGGTGACAAAAGGGACCACTTCCCTGGACCAGGGAAGGAATCTCCCCTCCTTTGCCTTGCCCCTAATTTCAACTCCAACTCTCTGTCAACCATTCTCTGAGTTCCTTCATCCAAACAAAATCACAGAAGGCAAAACAGGCCAGTTGAACTTTGGTTATAAAAGGAAACTCAGTGCAAAGTTCTAGAATAAAGGAATTAGGCTTTTCAGATTGTCATTGTTTTTCTTACAACACATTTTGGCACACTTGAATGGAAAAAAAGTAAAGCATTATCACCATGTAAACATTGGAACAAAAGTGATGCTCCCTAGAAGAATTACTCCCAATGTAAGAAACCAACTTGGAGATTTTTCTTCAAGAATTGTCAACATGGTGTGCCCTGGTGGCCCGGGCTTAAAGTTAAGTCAGCAGCTCCAGTGTCGCCCACGTAAATCCAAGGCAAATTTGTGATGCTGAGAACCAAGAAAAACAAATAAAAATGAACAACTAAATAAATAAATGCTTCTTCCTCCTCTCTCTTCCTTTCTTCCTTCCTTCCTGCCAATTTGCTTTCATTCCTACCTGCTTCCTTCCTCTTTAAAAACTAAAAAAGAATAGTCAACATGTGTACATTCAGAATCATAGTAAATATTCAATATCACACTTAAATCTTTATCTGTAATACATTGTTTTACCAGGTTGAAGTGAATCGCTGAAATCTTTATGTAAATTTAGTGTTAAGATAAAATTGTAGTTATTAATTTTTACTAATATATCATTGTTTTACACTACTATATGCTTCAAGAATACATTCACAACTCAATGAATATTTCTAGAACACCTCATCCACACTATCAAAGTTCTAGGGCCACTCATTACTCAGTTTGAAACTTTCTGCTCCAACTACCCTTTCCTCCTCCCCTCCGCCAGCTATAGTTTTAATTTCAAAGTCTCAGAGAATTCTTGTGTTTTGTTAGTTTGTTTGATTTGTTAATATTCCACCTATGAATAAAACCATCTGGTTTTCATTTTTCTCTTTCTGACTTAATTTTGCTTAGCATAATCACCTCAAGTTCCATCCCAGTTATTTTAAAAGGCAAGGTTTTATTTTTTATAGCTGTGTAGTATTCCATTGAGTTTACATATAGACCTCATTTTTATCCAGTCATCCATTAATGGGTATTTACATTGATCCCATATCTTAGCTATTGTGAATTGTGCTGCTATAAGCATATATCGCTTGATGCATACATCATTTTTGTATTAGTGTTTAAATATTTATTTCTATCTCAAATGGTTTAAGCCAGAATTAACTAAATTATTTGTTCAGACCATCATTTTAAATTCTTATTCTATACATGAAGGAAATATTTTATTCAATTATCTGTATTATAAAATATGATCTAAAGTGATTTAAGGCATTTAGACATGTTACCTTATATCTTTTTCCTCATCCACAAAATTCCCTTTTTGTCAGTAATGAACTTTTTGCCAGCAACAATATTAGCTAAATACTTGTCTGTAAGAGCTTTCATCTTCGATAGTAACTGCTCAGGTCAACATGTCATAAAAGGTTATGAAAAGTTATAAAAATCCTTTTATGTATTAGGTTCTCTTGGTATGTGATTTAAAAAAATGTTGATTCATTTTCTCACATGTTTTTAAATATGGATTCTCCCCAAAACTTTAACATGTGTCTAGTCTGGAGTCTTTTTTCCATTTCCACAGCTTTTTTCAATAATGCAGTAGGAGTTGCATTAAGAAACACTTAAATTGTCAACACCTTTTAAAAGGTTATTTCTTCAAAATGGAGTAAATATGAAGCAATTATCTCATTCATTTCCAAATATATAATAAATCCAAAATGTATAAATAAAAATATGAAAGTCTTATCACATTACATATTTGAAATATCAACATTCGACGAAAATATTTTTGTCTCAAAACCTTCTACAACTGGGATTTATTTAACTATGGCAATACTTGTACCTTTTCTTCTAAACTCAGCAGTAGGCATTGTTTCCATGAAAAGACAAAGCAGAATAATTACCTTGTTTAAACCCAGATTTTTTCACCCTGAGCATCATTTGTCACCAAGATCTGAAAAGGAAAAGGTGACAAGCTCAAACAAACCACTCTGAACATATCAATCTATGTTTCATTTTGCAATAAATTGGTATAAATATCAGCCATCTGATTCACCTGCCACCAGAATTTCACAGCCTTTGAGAGCTGCTCATTGCTGGTGTCGGTAGCATATTGATGAGCTTTGTGTACAGAGTAGAGACACATATGTACAAATATGAATGGATGCCTCACCACATTTTAGTTATGACCTCTTTGAATCTGCTCAAGGAAGTTTTTTAAACTCTGATGATTGCAGGTCTATCCTTTAGAGAATAAATTTGTTTGAAACTCTAGGGATAGAGGGGGAATGCGTTAAATGAGGGAAAAAGAATAGCTAAGGGAAATGAAATGAACAAAGCATGTTTCTGTGTACCATGTTTAAAGCAAGTTTAATTTGATCCTTTTGCCAAATTTCTTCATATCATGTACATGTGTTACCATACAATCAAGAACGACAACTTCTTTAATGGACGCATTTATCATAGCCATTTTGTTCAAAGGTTAGGAAAACGGGGCGCTGGTATCAAAAATGGCCAATCAGAAAATGTTACTGATGCAGCCAAGACCTGCACCAACTTGGTCATGAAGTCAAAGTGTTTCCTTGGAAACCACCCTGGTAACACCTGACTGGCACCCTCCTGATTTCCCAGGCCTTGAACTCCCTCATCCTCCTCTGTCTGGAGCCAGGATCTCCATCTGGTTCTCTGCTGTCTGTTCTATTTTTTTTTTTTTTTCAGTTCAGTGATCCCCCTTCTTATTTGTGTGGAAAACACTCCAAGATGCCTGGTGGTTGCCTGAAACCACAGATAGTATAAATCCTGCCTATACTATGTTTTTTCTTAAACATACATGCCTCTATGATATTTACTTTATAAATTAGACACATGAGCTTAAAACAATGAATAATAATAGAATAGAACAATTATAACAATACACTGTAATAAAAGTGATAGGAGTGTCATTTCTCTTTTCTCAAGATATCTTATGGAAGGTAAATTTTCAGACCCCGGTTGACCACAATTAACTGAAAACGTAGAAAGTAAAACTGCATATAAGAAAGACTGATGTCCGTAAACAATTTTAAAGCAAGGGTTACCTTCAGCGTCCTCTTTAATGATGAAAGGAAGGGTGCCCTGGATGAAGCAGTCATTCAGACCCCACATTAGCCTCACATTATGTGACTTAGAGGCATGGCAAAGAGAACCTGTGAACTCATCTGTGCATCAAAAAAATAGAACCAGGATGATCCATAGGGCTGTTTTTTTGTTGTTGTTGTTTTGGTTTGGTTTTAGTAGCACAAGTTCTCTATCCTGGAAAAAATCATGGACTAAGATAGACGTTGAGCACATCCATAAATCATCACAGCCCTGGGTGATAAATCACTAAAATAGAGACATGTACAAAATGACACAGAATCCCAGAGAAGACTATGTTCTTGAAGGACTTTAAACAGGAAAGCCCTGTATTCATAAATACCTCTTACCATGGAAGATCCCCGAGAGCAGAGGGACGGCTCTGACACAGCCCAGACCCAAGAAGATGAAGGCAGGAGAAAGAGGAGCGGGGATGAGGCAGAAGGGGCTGATCCTCTCTAATGCCACAAGTGATCCCAATAATATATCAGATAATGTTCGCCCTCTATGGAAAGAGTGTGTCACCCTCTGGTGGCTGGCCCTCCCCTATAAAACAGAAAAATTCCTATTGTAGTAAGTGTGTTTGCTGCCTTTCTCAAAGATGATTCTGTTAATGAGACTGTCAGTCCTCAAGTGTGTACTTTGAAAAAGTATGGAAAAATTATTTTAATGCCACCTTATGTCTGAAGTCTATGTTCTAGTCTGTGGCCATTAAACATACTAGAGATTTCATTTTTAGAACCTCCAATGTCTGCTCATAGCAAGTCAGTGTTGCCACCTGAATGCTAAATAAATCATTAGGACATTCTGAAATAGGTCCAGCTCCTGGTTCGATTTCCTCCTTGCTTCTAAGGAACTATAACACATTGGGCCTGTTAGGCACACCCTGGATTCCCCATGCATTGATTTTGTGGTCCCTCCCAGTTCTGTGACTTCCAGTGCATCCAATTAGCCTTTCTGCTCCTTTGTCTGGTGAAAATGTGCCCATTCCTACGTGTGTCCTTCACCTCTTACTTCCTCACGATTGTCTCTACGTGTAGCGTAGATTGCTTCCTGCCAGTGAACTTTTTCTGTTCCGGAACAGATTGCTAGCCATGAAACTCTTCAGTGATTTAGCTATTATAGCTTTAGAAAGCCCAACATTTAGTCATAAATACATAAATGTAGTTAATATCCCCATCCTACAAAATACTTTCTTTGTATGTCTGTATATACTTTTATCAGTCTAAAAGTTTAAAAAAAAAAAAAAGTCTGTTTTAATCAATCCACCATAAAATTACTTTCTGCCCAATAAATTTTGCTTTTAAGGGATATTTCACTGAGTTGAATTCAAACAACAATAAGGGCAATCAAAAAGCATTATTTTTTAAGAGAACTATCACAAGCAATGACTCAAATAATGTTCCCTATCCCCCCATAAATAATTTCCACATAGGAAAACATGTCACTGATGGTGATGGCAAGGATGCTGGTATCAATGCACACACACTCTACTCAACCACAGCAGATTTCAGAAGGGGTCTTGTAGTACCGTGCCTTAGGATATCCGGAATCCCAGCCCAAGGCTTAGAAACATGAGAGAGCTTTCACCCTTCCCAATGTATGTTTGCAGTGATCATTTGAAATCCCCTACCTACTTAGACTAAGCAAGGAAATGCCACAATTCACCCTTGGTTTATGATCTTTGTCTCAAATTAAGTCAGAAGACTTCCTTTTCCTCCTGTATGTTCCATTCCATTTCTCAGGTTTGGGTCTTTCATCTAAAATGTAAAGAGAAAAGGAATAAGAAATAAAATTTTAACAATATTATAGATCTTGATTTCTTCCTCGATAACATTTTCTTCACCAAAACCAGGAATTTTAGAGAAAATGTCACATCTTTTACATTTCTCTGGGGATCTTTGGAGCAATTAGTTTTTACTCTATTTGTTTTGCCTTCTAATTCAGCTAAATAGCCTGGAAGCATGGAAGGATATCTGGTTTCTTTCATAGTAAGTAAAGAGGACAATAAAAGAGAAACGTTCCATTTTCTGGACTACAATCCTAAACGCACTGAGTGGATGAAAAATGAAATTAGATTGTCAACTGAAGAAGAGAGTTGCAGGATCCAAATATACATGAGGTGTTGTTTTTGACTTAGAAAGTGTGCTTTTGGATGTATAAAATGTTTCCATCTGACCTCTCCCCTCCAAGACTATCCTCCAATTTGGGTAAAGAGAGAAGTGAGCATGTATATGAGTAATGCAGGGGGGTGGGGGTGGGGAGGTGTCACCTCTTGTTTGAAATGTGACCTCAGTCCTTGCAGAAAAGCCTGACCCTTCGCCTGGGAAAGGCTCCTCAAAGGATGTGCAGGAGACTTCACAAACCAAAAGCGTTGAATGCAAATCTGATGAAGCTCTAACAGCAGTTTTCAGAAAATCTGGAGACAGAGGATCGTGTTAACCTTAGATGTAATCATCAAAATTCAGACTGTAGGAATCTATAGGACAAGGAATCCAGGTTTTTAATAAATCAAGATGAAGGGAGGATAAAAGACATGGGGAAATTAAAGAGTGGCTGTTGATGATTTTTAAAGTATACTCATAGCATTGTGGTTATGTTTAAGAGAAAGAATCCTGATCTTTCAGAAGTATGTCCTGAATGGAATATTACACTGCCCTGTAAAAGAGATTACCGTCTTTTGAGATAATGTAGATTGAACTAGAGGGGATGATGCTAAGTGAAATAAATCAGAAAGAGAAAAGGGAAATACTGGATAATCTCACTCATATGTAAACTATAAAGAAACAGGCAAAATTTTGGACATGAACAATATGAGATTACCAGAGGGGAAAAGAGTGGGGGATGGGAGCAAGGGGCAGTGGGGTCCCATGGACAGTGAGGGAGGACTAATGGCATTTGGTGGTGTGCAGGATGTATTGTCATATTTTGAGGAATGGCGAGCCTGAGCATAAGGGCTTATGTTATTTTATAAATCAAAGTTATCACAATATTATTTTTTTAAAGAATTATATCCTGAAATGAGAAGATTTGCTTCCAATAATATAAGGAAGGAGTGTGTAGGTAGATGGGTAGAGATGATTTGAGATGAGCAATGAATTAACAATTATCAAAATGAAATGCTAGGAGCATAAAAGTTTACCATTCTATTTTCCCTATTTTTATATAATTTTTAAGATTTCAGTAAGAAAAATGTAAAGCACCAACAACAAGGAGATTGACAGACTGTGTTAGAGAGGGTCTGAGCAACCAGAATTCCCACATGGTAGGAGAAGGACTTGTTGCCCCTACTCTGACAAGCTAGATGGCATTTTGAAGGCAAATAGGTTGTGTGCACACTTAGGACTCTACCATTCCACTCCTAGGTGTTCAAAAAGCTGAAATTCAGAAAGACTGAATGCTTCTCTAAGTGGCCTTTTAACTCCCAGTCCCTTCTAATATTTTTACATCCCTGACATTATTAATAGCACGAGCTACATTTAATGAGAGAATCTGAAACTCAACTGGCTGCACTTTCTGTAGATAAAATTTTACGTTTTATTGCTATGAAACATTTAAGTCACATAAAATACATAGGCTCATAGGAATTTCTCACACATAATCAAGAATGTGTGTTGTCTGCTATAGTGGGACATTTGCATTGAAACTAATATGCATCAACGGAAAAAATGGTTTAAACAAACTGGAAAATTCATGCAGTGTGCAAAGATAAAAATGAATCAATGAGACTATCTGCTTCTCCAACACCTAGTGCTGAATGAACAAAAGCAAGAGAATACAAGTGGGAGCATTACAGGGGCTCTTCAGTGTAGTCTCAATCCCTTCTGAATGGTAAGTGCAGGTGTGTCTGTTATTATCTATCCCATTTTGTATCCCTAAAATACTTAACAGTAAACCAGAAGAAAGACTTGAACAAGATCATGACTATCAGACAAGCAGCTTGTCACATGTTCGTTCACTTACCAAATCGAGTGTATAGCTTATTCCTTAAAGTGTCAGTGATTTTTTTTTTTAAATGGAAAAGTAAAAATTTGATTTGCAGAGTAATACATTTTCTATGAACTTGACTGTCTTATGTGTAAAAAGAACAGTAACGTGAGCGGATTCTTCTACCCACCTAAATTTCAGGAGCTGGAAAGAAAATAGCAAAATATCTTCAGATTCTCCATTAGATATTAAAGATAAGTGTTCAAGGAATGGTCTCTCTCACAATATCTCTATTTATTCAGAGCACAGAATTTTAAAGGGTTTGAGAAAAAACTGAGACTGAGAATATTAGTTGTAATCCCAGGTTACAACTAATAGCTCTGGATTTCTCTCCCAAACCCTTTTCGGATTAATTTCCTACAAGTTTCTAAGGAGTAGCCAGGAAAACAATGATGGAATCTGACCAAAAAGATAGTGTAGCAGCGCCATCTACTGAGTCCTAAATAAATTTACACAGAAACTTTCAAAGTGTTGTAAGGTCCAAAAAGTAGGCTAAGGTCAAAGCATATAAACACAAAACTTAAACACAAATATAGACACAAAACATTTTTGTAAGTTTCTGAAATTATATTTTAAAAGTCTTCATCACACACAAAAACTGTTATCACTATAAAAATGGATGTTATCTCTGCGGTGATCATTTTGCCATGTATAAAAATATCAAATCATTGTTATACACCTGAAACGAATATCAAGCTACATATTAATTATACCTCAAATATACATGTGTTATAGTCACTAATATATTTGTATATATGTATGTATATACACCCAATACCTCAGATATTTTTAAATTAACATATTTTTTTCTTTAACACTAAAGCAAATTTTTAGCATAACAATATTGTAAAAGTTGTTTTTCAAAGGACAAATTCTTTTTTTACAAATGACTGCACTACTGTAATATTATTCACAAAAAGACAGTCTTAAAACATCTTTTACTTCAGAATTCTGTGGCATAAAGTGGGATTTGTGGTTTTGGGCAAGAGTGGACTAGTAAATCCTTAATAATCAAGGCTTTTAGGGGGAGTGGAGCAGCACTGGTTTGCAGGGCCTGCCTATTACCATAGTATAAATGCTCCCCTTAGTGCATTTCAGCGTAATGCTTCTTAAAGTTAAGCTCTCCATGAAGATGGGCAGTGGGAGTTTCCTGCAGCCCCTCCCACAAGGTGCTGGAGCCATTTTTGGAAATACCTTCCATCTCTTCCCTGGAGGACTTTGATGCTGCTGATTATGTTAGTAAGAAGTGTGAGAAAGAGTCGTGCTCAAAGTTGGAAAAGAGAATGAGTATCAGTTGGTGAGGCAAATTTAAGTTCTCCTTGCCAGATTGTCCTATTCCTTCTTTCTACTGAGCAAATCAATAAGGACATCAAAATGCTAAAGCACGTTCCAGTCAGGCCCCGAGGAGCTGAGGTGGAACGTGGCCATCCTGCGTCTCACGGCAAACACTTGTCCAATGGCAGGCTAAGGAGAGAGCCCGGGAAGAGAAGGAAACCTCAGGAATGATTGCTCAGAGAATTGAGTCAACGCTTGGCTTTAGGGTCCTGCTCCACGGAACAGCCTGACTGGGAGGGATAGTCAAGAAGCAGACATGAGCTGCAGGGTTTCTCAGACACTCGGAAGATGTTAGCACTGTCTTAAAGAGTGAGGGAAGAATTCTTAGAAATGTCATCTGAAAGCCTTCCAGAGGACTTCAATATGTGGCCACAGGTGACACCATAATCTACTTATTCATTCCATTTTTGATTATTTGATTGTTTCCAACTTGAGGATTTTACAAATAGTTTGCTATGGACATTCTTGCATATGTTTTATTCTTATGTGTCTATACATCTTGACTGAGTTTATCTCTAGAAGCAGAATTTCTGGATCACAGCTAGAGTGATTATACACTTTAATCTTCCACAGTGGGACACTTCTGAGGCTAAAGGGTGACAAGATAAACAATTTAAGTTATTTATTAACTATCACATTGGTTTCAAAAATTAGTATAAATTTTTTTAAAAAGATGATTCAAAACTGATTTTAAAAATAAAATTCCTTCTAAAATATTAAAATAACAGATATCCAAGTACTTCAAAGTAAAATTCTAATAATACTCATATTGATAATCTGAACATATATTTTTAAAATAGCATAATGATTCTAGATATCTGTTCACATCTACAAATTGAAGTTTTAGCCACATCTAGTGCTTTTTCTGAAGAACATATATTTTAATATAGTCCTATTAATATATTTTACAATGACTTGGAAAATTTTATCCAACTTGCATTCTGTGCTAAATAAATTTAGTGGTCAACACTTTCAATCCACTCTTCTCCATAGAATATATCTTTAGTATAAATGCATTCTCTATAGGTTGGTTAGATGAAGAATAACTTTAGTTCCTGTTTAGTCATCTTGTGTAAATATTTATGCCCAATAATTTCCACATATATAGTGCTTTTGTCTATTCAGAGTATTTTTCTTCAGCAAATATTTTTAAATAAAACTTAATAGACTATTTAAATCCTTTGAAATGTTTTGCCACATATGTTTGAAGCAAAATTATAGGCCTCCTTTAGATTATAAGCATATTCAGTTAAAAGTTAAGAACTCTGATTTTTCTACCCAGAGAACAAAAACACTCTAATTAGAAAACAATATCTGTGCTCCTATGTACATAGCAGCACAATTCACAGTAGCTGAGGCATGGAAACAGTGTAAATGCCCATCAGCAGATGACTGGATAAAGACCTGTACTCAGTGGAATGATATGCAGCTCTTAAAACAGGTAAAATTGTGCTCTTTGAAACAAACTTGATGGAACTGGAACAGATTATGCTAAGCAAGGTGAGCCAGAAAGAAAAGGAGAAGTACAGGATGATTTCACTCACATACGGAACACAGAGAAATAAAAATAAACCAGCAGACAAATTGCAACAAAATTCACAGGATGCAAGACGATGGCTATGGAGGGGAACAAGGGAAGGAAGATGGGGGAAGGACACTAGAACTCTGGTGGTGGGTGTGCTGTGAGATACAAACTGAGGTGCATGAGGTCACATTCAATCCTAAAATACATGCAGCAATATGAAAAACATAACCATTTTAAAAGGCAGAAATTGATGAAAAACATTTAATCTCTTATCTAGATATGTATATAAAGTTATGCCATTGCTTAGCTACATATATGTATATATGTATTATATATAAGCAAATAATAATATTGTGAAGTAGGGGAAATAAAAGAACTCACACTTGAGCTGAATTATATTATTGGTTTTTCTGGGTCTCCAGCTTCAGATGACAGAGGACTTCTCAGCCTCTGTAATCATGTTCCCATCTGGAGAGCAGTTTGCCTCAAGACTAACTTACCTGAAGTTACGCTGTCTGTTGTAGATGACACTTTTGAGTTTAGACTTTAGAGCTGATGCTTCAACAAGTTAAGACTTTGGGGTCTGTTGGATGGAATGAATGTATTTTGCATGTGAGAAGGACATGATTTGGGGGGTGGTGGGCTCAGGCAGAATGTTGTAGACTGAATATTTGTGTTCCTCTGAAAGTTGTATGTTAGAATCTAATCCCTAGTGTCAGGCTGTTTGAAGGTAGGGCCTCTGGGGTATAATTAGGTCATGAGATTGGAGTCCTCATGAATGGGAGTTGTGCCCTGATAAGAAAAGGCCAGAGGACTAACTCATTCTCCTTCTGTCATGTGAGGACCCAGAAGAAGTGAAACACTCTGCAACCTGAAAAAGGCTGTCCCCAAAACCCATCATGCTCTCACCCCAATATCAGACTTCCAGGTTCCAGAACAGTCAGAAAATTTTCCATTGTTTATTTTTTTAAGTTTAGAATTCTGGCACACCCTGGTGACTCAGGCAATAAGCTGGCAGCTTAGGTGTGGACCATATAAAGCCCAAGGACCTGGGTTTGATGCCTAGGTTGGTGGGACAACCTAAATTAATAAATAAGCAAAGGTACTTCCTCTTCCTCTTTCTTCCTTCCTCTTCTTCTTAAACAATAAAAGGTGAAGAATTCTATCAAACATATCAATATAGTTCAAAGACAATTTCAAAACTAGATTTGGCTCGACATTTCAGTTCTCATTATTCAATTTTCATTAATTATTTAATTTCAATTTCCCACCCCTGGCTTCTTTTATTGGAATACATTTTGATGCCTTTCAAATTATAAACTTGGAGTTCTTTGTTGTTGTTTTAGAAGCTTTCAAAAATTGTTTTATTTTATTTTATTTTTTTTTACATTGTTAAATGCATTTTTGGATATTTAAATTGTACCTCAGTCTATGTGTTTTCACACCACACCTACCACCAGGGTTATAGTGCCCTTTACCCACCTTGTTACCTCCTTCCTCAGTGCTCTCAAGATAATTTATTATGAAATAAAAAAGCATTACCAAATAACGACATAATAAATGAACAATGACAGATTTACACCATGCAATAAATATCAAACCACTGTAGTAAGAACATTTCCACTATTCTCAATTAACTTTTTGTTTTGTTTTGGTTTTTTTAGGAAGTTCCTATTTTCTGCACCTATTTCAAGTACATTTAATCTATAGTTTCCTTACATTTCAAGTAACAATATCAGCTGGTAGCGTATTGGCGGAAGCTATTCATTCTTCTTGCAGGTCAGTGAGTCCAGGCTGTGGCACAATTGGCTGGTATTACACCAAGTGGCCAGCAGGGGCATCAGTGTCAAGAATTTCAAGACGGTGGTGGTGGTGATGGCAAAAAAAAAAATTTAGCTCTTCCTAGACTTTCCATCTCAGACTATTTATTTTTAAAACACTATGCTATCTATTAAAGGGAAATTTTAGCTATTTTAGGATAGATCTAGGAAAAGAGAAATGTGTTATCTCTGATTGCCTTTATGATTTAACTGTTAAATTATGAATTCTTACATGTGTGTCACACATTACTGGATAAGAGCCTGGTAGAATCTGGAAAAATAAAGTAGAAGTACACCAAACATTCCCTGTCTTGTTTCAGTGAGACTATTACATGGCAGATTTTTGTTTCAAAATGAAAAATCTAGCACAGATGCTAAACTAAAAAGCATTCCGAGAAAATATGCAAAACTCAAAATTGTCTGGGGAAGCAAGATATGTCATCTAGTCATAGGGAATGACTATGTACAATTCTAGAAGATACTGGAAATTTCTCAAAGCAGTTGTGGCATTTACATTCTCAACATCAACTTATAAGAAATACAATTACTCCACTTCTTTACCAACATGCAACACCATTTGTCTTTTTCGTTTTGACCATTTTGGAATTTCTACAGCTGAAGCACATATGATTTTAATTTTACTTGACCTGCTTAGTAATGAAATTAGCATCTATTTATCAGTTATTTGAATGCTGTTCAAATGTTTTTATGGTGCCTCCTCAAGCCCATCTGTATACTGGGTACGTGTGTGTGTTTTTCTTATTGATTTGTAGTAGCTCTTTATATATTTTATAAATAGGTTACTAATTAGTTACATGTGATATAAATATTCTTGTACTACTCTCAAGTTGTCTTTTTGCTTTCTAAATGATTGCTTTTGGAAAACAAAAGTTCTTAATTTTAAGGTAGTTAATCCGTAATTTAAGAAATATTTTATTTGAAGGTCATGAAGATACTACCCTCTGATAATGTCTTAAAGCTTTTCTTTTACCCTGATATATTTACATATACCATACACCTGGAATTGTGGATTATAGGAATTGAGGATTTGAGGACTATAGTAAGAGTTAAGGATTATGCTTTCTTTTTCCTAAAATTGATATCCACATGATTGAGCATCACTTTTTCATATGATTTTCCTTTTTCTACTGAGTTTCTCTTGTAAATCAAGTAATCATACCTTTAAGTCTATTTCTAAACTCTGCAATTTGCTTGCCTATCCCTGTGCCATTAACTCCCCCCACATCTTAGTACTGTAACTTCATAATAAATTGGTGGCTGATCGTATGTGTTCATTCATGTACTTCTTTTTAAAGACTACCTTAGCTATTCTATATTCTTTTCATTTCCGTATAAATTTTACGATCATCTTGCCAATTTTCACCAAAAATAAACAAAGAAAAACTGCTCAGATTTTGGTTCGGTTGCATTACATCTATTCATAAATTTGGGACAAATTGCAAACAATATTAAGTCTTTGAACGTGGTACATTTCTCTCTTTCTTTAGGTCTGTTTCATGTTCTAATCAACAGCAGTTTACAGTGAAGATATTTTGCACATCCTTTCAGTTTACCCCTGCATATTTTATGCTTTTTGGTGATATTATAAATGATCATTTTCTAATTGTTTTATTACTAGCATGTAAAAAGACAATTGATATTTATGTTCTGAATTTGTATCCAACAACTTCATTACACTAACATATGCTTGGCTGTGGGAACTAATAGTTTCTCCCAAACTGACTAGATAATTTGAACCTGAAGAATAAGGCAGACACAACCATTCAATATAAAAGCCATTTAATGGGGTCACTTGCATATAAGGGTCCCCAGTATAGAAACTGGTGGACAGTGTCAGAACCCCAACAAGAGCAAGCCTTAGACCAGCTACTAAAGTTCAACTATCAGGACAGTGAACTGCCTCTGGCTCCAGCACCCAGTCGTGGATGCATCCAGATCCATAAGGAAAGCTGATGGTCGAGTTCAACATGTGGGACATGTAGTACGTGACCAGCACAGACCCTTACCAAGAAACAAAAGAATGACATCAGTTGAAGAAGACCACCAATAACTTCAAAGGACAATGTCACCTTGGCCAACCAGGAACTGAAACCTGGTCTGCAGACTCCTCTCTCCATCCCCCTTCCTCACCATGTGGGATTTTCCCTTAAAAACTCAGGCCACCAGCAAGGCCCCAAGTCAGCCTCCCCACTAATGGAGTCAGCCTCCTGGCTGGCTCCATCCTCTGTCTCTCTGCTCCCCACTAATGGGGTCAGCCTCCCTTGGCTGGCTCCATCCTCTCTCTCCCTCTCTTCCCCACTAATGGGGGGTCTTAGCCTCCTTGCTGGCCCCCATCCTCTCTCTCCCTCTATTCCCCACTAATGGGGGTCTCAGCTTCCCTTGGCTGACTCCATCCTCTCTCTCTGCTCCCCACTAATGGACCCCCAACTTGATTACTCACTGCGCCTGTCATTGAAGAAATATCCATGCCACCCTCAAGCTAAAGGGTATTCTTACTTCCTTCTCTGGAAATGTTAGCTCATCAATTAACTAAGTAAAAAAATGAGAATCTTGGCCCATATTCTTGAGATTTAACCCCAAGGTCTTTGTCATTCTAAAGATTAAGCAGGAATGGTTAGACTTGGGAGTACAGGGAGAAATAAATCACAAATTGCAGGAAGAGGTCAGTCAGTAGTCACAGGCCTAAGATGGCACCATTCAAAATGAAATCAAGTCATTCTATCCCATGCGACTATTAAGTCCAGTAGTATGCTTATAGATTCTTACAGAATTTTTATACATACAATCACGTAATACTTGAATAATGGCAGTTTACCTCTTTCTTTTTAATCGCCGTGCCTTTTATTCCTTTTTTATACCTCATATTCCTTCATATCACTGGTATAGCATTCATATATCTTCACTACAATGTTAAATGGAAATGGCATTAGTGAATGATTATCAAAAAGGGACAGCGCTCACTACTTTTACTGTTAAGTATAAAGTTAACTACAGGGTTTTTAATAAATATCCTTGACTAGAGTAAGAAAGTCCCCTTTTACTCTTATTTTACTGAAGTTGACTATTTACCATACATTCTATCAAATGATTTTTTGCATGCAATATGGTAATTGCATGGTATGTCTTCTTTATTCCGTGACTTCAGTGGAATTACATAGATGGCTTTTTTAAGTTCTAAGCTAATTTTGCTACCCAAGAATAAACCTTACTTAGCTAAGATTTATTATCCTGTTTATATAATTAGATTCAATGGATTTGACTTTTGTTTGGAATTTTTCATCTATGTTCATGAAAGCAATCAGCCTGAAGCTGTCTCTTCTTTCAATGTTCTTTTCTTATTTTGTACCAAGGTTATAATAGCCTCATTTTAAAAAAAAAAAGATGTAAAAATCTGTCACACCCTGGTGGAGTAGAAGTTAGGTCTACTGTCTCTGACTGAGACGAGTCCACAGACGTCCTAAGGACTTGGGTTTGCAACTCGGGGCCGCGGGGCTGGGGACAATCAAGATGTATCACTAAACTAAAAATAAATGAAAGTGCTTCTTCTTAGCTCTTCCTACCTGCTTGACTCCTTGCCTTCATTTCTACCTGCACAATTCCTTTTAAAAATGTGAAAACCATTTCTTCTTTTTCTATTTTATGATTGAGTTCATTTAGGATTAATATTATTTCTTCCTTAAATGTTTAAAAGCATTTACTAGCAAAACCTTGGTTTTTCCTTTGTTGGGAAGTTTTAAATGCTAGATTTTCAATTACTTAACATATATGATACTACATAGTTTTTATATGACTTGTTCTGTCAGTTTGGGTAAGTGGTGTTTTTCAAGGTATTTGTTTCATCTACTTTTTTTTTTTTTTTTTTGCTTCATTAGCAGAAAGTTGTTCATCATGTTCTTTTAGAATCCTTTAATTGTCTGTAACACCTACACTTATGTTTCCTTCTTATTACTGATATTGGTGTTCTTGCTCTCATTTTTCTTTATCAATCCTATCTATCTACGTATCTCTGTATTTTATTACATGCCTGTTGGTTGCCGTCCCTCTGAAAATATCTTTATTTCATAATAATTGAAGGAGACTTTTTTTTTTTTTTTTTTTTTTTTTTTTTTTTTTTTTTTTTTTTTTTTTTTTTTTTTCTGAATATGGAGGTCTAGGTTTTCAGTTATTTTCCTCCGTCTCTAGGAAGATACTGTTCCCTTGATTTATGGCTCCCATTGTTTCCACTTTGAGGTCATCTGTCAGTCTTATTGTTGCTTCTTTGAGGGTGTATTCATCACCCTCTGGCTGTTTTGGACTTCCTTTCTGGATTTGTTTTTTTTCCAGTATCTTTATTATATAGTGCCTTGGTGTGGTTTCCTTTGTATTGACCCTGATCTAGGATCAAAATGACTTGTGAGCCTGATGTTTTTTTTCAATAGAAAGAGATTTCGTTTTGTTTACTTCTTGAATCATTTTGATTTTAGGGTGAAAATTAACAAAAATATCTCCTCCAAATATGAATTCATGAATAAACTCAGAATGTAAATAGCAATTAGAGACATGGAAACAAAAAATATTGACTTTATTCCTGTTTAAGTCTAGAGTTGGGAAGAGGAATGACAATCAGATTGTAAGCAGCTTTCTAATATTTCACCTGAAGTCTAGACCTTGGCACAACTTTCCCAAGGGAGAATTCTCATCCGCAAACAGGGAACTCTCCTCTGAATTTCTGCCGAATACTTATTGGACTATACCAGTGGGGAAAGAGGGCACTGATCCTATAATCTAGAAAATAGATCATGTGTGCTTATCATGGAAATCAGAGGCAGAAACCAATAAACCTTCTCTGTGGGTAAGTAAGCCAGAGAGAAAGGAAGGAGCTAAGTTACACAAGCTCAGTTCCCTCTTTCAGGTCATGGATTAGATAAACCACTTTCTCTCTGAGGTGAAGGGACAGAAAGTAGTTCCTACCTTATTTCTATCTTCCGAGGAATAGAATGAATCTCTCTCTCTCTCTCTCTCTCTCTCTCTCTCTCTCTCTCTCTCTCTCTCTCTCTCCACACACACACACCCATGGAAATAAACAGCCTAAGAAAGCATTTTCCTTAAAGTGATTAATATTTATATATATATATACATGAAATACTTTTTTCTATCTGGTCCCCAATCTAAAATTTGAAGCGAATCTTTTAATGTACACCTTAGATCATCCAGAAATTCCTGAGGACTTGATCCAAACTCTTCCAGCTATGAAAAATGTATGCAAAAGTAAATATAAATCCATTCAGATTTTAATATAAAAATTCATGGCTGGGAAGACAACACAAAATGCTTTTTCTTAGAAAAAGAAATGACGGAACTGAAGGATGACTGAGCTGAATTGTGAAGAATTAAATAAATATTGAAAATTCAGTGGTGGAAACAAGAGTAACAAGGTGAGATTGGCAATTCATCACCTTTTACTACTTTATATTTCTTATCAATATAGTAAGAGTAAGTTAGATGGACTCTGAAGTTTCTTCTAGCTCTGATAGCCCATGTTCTTGAATTGATGAATAAATCACAATGTGTCCTAGATTTCTATAAACTAAATATTTCTTCCATGAATGATGTTAGGTACTGAATTGTATTCCCACCAAATTCATATGTTAAAGTCCTAACCCTCAATACCTCAGAATAATACTGTACGTGGAGATGGGGTCTTAAAAGAGGTAGTAAGTCAGAGTGAAGTTCTTAGGGTTGTCCCTGATCCAATCTGATTGATGTCCTAAGGAAAGGAGGTTAGAACTTAAATTAAGACATCGAGGTGTATGCAGCAAGAAGGTGGCCATTTGCAAGCTGAAAAGAGAGGCCACATGGAACCCAAACCTGCCCCCTGACCCTGGACTTCCAGCCCCTAGAAATGTGAGAAAATAAATTCTTGCTGTTGAAGCCTCCTGGTCTCTGGCAACTCATTATGGCTGCCCGAGCTGACTAAGACAGGAGGGCCCTGATTAAAATCTCATGAAACAGACCACTTTGATACTGGTCCTAAGAGAGTGACAGGGTGAAAAGGACTATAGCCAACTCCAAAGAACCTAGAAAACATAAAGCTTTCTTGAGTGTCTCAGGTTTGTACAACGCACACACAAAAGTTTCCCAAAAATCCTCTTCATTCACTTCTCCCCTTAAGTTCCCATGTATCCTGGCAACAAATAACCATCTCTCCCTTCCTTTCTCTCCCTCCCTCATCATAAAAACAGAAAAGCTCCTCCAAACTCTTTTTTAACATATTCTATCCTCACAAAATCTCTACAAAATTTTTATGTATCTAAACATAAAGGTCTCCAGACATCTCCCAGTTCTCTATACCTACCTTCCCCCCGGCACAAAGAAAACCACCAGTGAATTTAAGCAAGCCTTAAAAGCTAAGAAAGGATGGGAATTTTCTAATAAGTATAAGTTGATATTTCAATATGATTTCAATATTGTTTGAAAAGTGAAAATTTCAAGAAACCAGGCTTGTGGGATGAGCACATAAACGGACAAAACAACTATCATGTGTTTAGGAGCTTGCGTTTTGTTCTTTGTTTTATTTTATTCACAAATTACCATTTATGTGACTAAGTAGAAAGTTGTTTTCGTTTGATATAGCAGGAAATTAAAGTAAATATTGTTGCCTCCAACAACAAAACTAAGGCAATGCTGTTTTATCATTGTTCATTGAAAACAAACTTGAGTCAGTTGATGGTTTAAGAGGAAAACTTATGCTTTCATTTAGGAAATAACAGGATATTCCTTGTAATAAAAATAATGTTTTGAGAAGCATGTTGGATTCCCAGAAGTCAATAGAAATGTCTGATGTTTCACAGTAGTCCAAAGATAAAATCTACATTTCTTGGGCGGGCTCTGTCCACTTTCTTAGTACTTGGATGCCAAAGAGGGAGGGAATTCGTAGCGAGATCATTTCCAGCTGGTATAAGAAATTACTCTAATATTAACAAGTAATTTTGATGATAGTAGGCTCTCCAAAGAAAATAAAGATGGTTTATATAAAGAGAGCCATCAAAACAAAAGAATTCATTCAAGAGAAATCAGCAAGAATTTGAGTAGATACTGAAACCATCATTCAATTCCTTCAGAACTATGCACAATACTTTCCATTTCAGAGAAATGCATCTTATCTCAGTGATTATTCATCAAGGTACAAAGCCAGGCAACTGTTAAATATTGTAATATACAGAGGACAACACAAGGGAGTTCCACTTAGAAACCTAGCCAGGAGATCACTGGTGCTGGCAGATCAGTGAAATATTATAAGTCATCACAAGAATAATTGGGAGTAATAGAAAGACAATGTTTGTGGACCTGAAGAAGACTAAAGAAAGCCTGGAGAACTTAATGATCCTGTGTGTGTTGTCATAAATTCCTTAAGCTGAGTTTAGACAAGAACAATGAAGCAGGGACCTGGGTGTCTGGGTCTAGCAAAATGTAAATCCAAGTTGCCAGCCCTCTGCACTGCTTGAGGATAAGACATCATTGTCTTATTCATCCCCCAGAACTCACCTTTGTATGACTTCAAGATGTATTTGTTTAATTAAATGACATGAAATCAAATGGTATCTATTAAAGTTAAGATTTTATTTAGAAAAGGGAAGAAATTAATGACAATCTTCTTGCACTTTGATTTGAACAAATTGGGAAGCTTTTTTTTCTGCATATTTCCTTGTTTGTTTCCTCTGTTTAAAATCAAGTATCTTAATGAGAGCTTTTCTCATTTGTCATCTTACCCTCCAGTCCAGTATACAAGAGTTCAGTAGTTACTTTCTTAAGTGAGTGACTGCATGGTAAGTGAATGATTCTTTTATAAGAATGTACTCTGCTGAGAAGCCTAAAGAAGTGAAAGAAATTGTGACTCAGGAGCACTGAAAAGTAAAACTCAATACAAGGGAGGGGATAACAATAAGAAAACAAGTAAACTAGGCATGTACATCTTATCTCTTTCCAACAGGAATTTAAAAATCCAAAACAGATAATCTGAGATGAAAAAAAAATGCAAGGAGTCCATAAATAGTAACTATAGTATCAACGTAATATCAATATCAGCAAAGTATGTGCATCAACATAGTATCCAAGCTCCACGAGGTTAGGCTTAAGAGAAAGTGTGAACCACAGGGAGCAGTTTAAATGCTGAATGCAAAGCAATTGGTCAACATAAGGAACAGCACAAGGGAAACCTATGCTTTCACTTAGGAAATAACAGGATATTCCTGTTAAGTGATGATAAGCTTGTTCTAGCTATCACTCTACCTCCAGTCCCTAGCATTTTCATCATTGACTCCTGAATTCCCATCTATTTGGAAGATAATATAGTACTTTTTAAAGTTATTAACAGTTTTGTAATCACTAAATTCTCACAATACCTGGTTGCAGATCCAAATCTTGAACCCACGTGTTGTGACATCCAGTTTGGTATGGTTTTCTCGTAACTCCTCTGTCTCTCCATTGCTGGGTATTCTTCCTTCCTGAACACACTCGTATGTCTCCTGCCTGCATTATTTCATCAAGCCCCCTGTCATTATCACGAGAGAATGGCAGATTTTACGTGTCTATGTGTCTCATAAGCATCAAGGCTACTTCCCTAAGGTGAGCACAACAAGCCCACCTCAGACATATGGGACACATGTCCCACAGGGGACAGTGACAATTGCCAAGCTCTCTTCTGAGAACTCGACAAATTCACTACCCATTCTCTCACTGCAAACCTCCCTCTCACACCCTGCATCATGCCTGTGCACACACGTCCACATGTGCGCGCACACACACACGCCAGGGGTGCCACCCAATTATCCCAGCCATCCCGTCACTCTAAACTCTGTTTCTTGCTCACATCCTAATGCTTGAGCCTTTCTAATCCAACTGCTCTCCTTATTTATTTCATCAATTTCTGGGTCAGCACGTTAGGAAGTCTGTTATGCCCATAATGATACCAATAGCAACATTTTAAAAAGAATGTATTCAAGTAGAACTTCAGCTTCTAGGAATATGGTGTAGATAACATCACCTCAAACCTTCACACTAAAAATGGTCATGCAAATAGAATAATCGCCCTTTTACATGCATAAGTGAAGTTACAAAATAGTAAATTTCAAGTTCAGGAATAAAGCAGGAGAAATCCATTTAAGATAGGTGGACACTAAAGCCACATGCTACCTTGGGGTACCTACTGATCAGCAAGTGATCCAGAGAGGAGAAGATGAGTGATTAGTCCAGGAGCTCATGCAGGGCAGGAAGTCAGATCTCAGTTCACTCTGTCCCCTTCACCGACTGTGCAGTACTGTAACCTCAGAGAAAGTGTCAGTGAGAAAAAAGATTGTCCTGACAGGGCCACCAGCAAGGAAACCTGACTGTGAGTAGAGGTGGAGGTCAGTGCCCCCGTCACTGGGTCCACAGGAAGCCCTGCACAAATTCGATCTATTTGCAATCCAAAAAGCCACACATCAGGAATTTTCTCTAAAAAGGCACCCGCAGAAGTGAGGGTATTTCTTCTTGGGAGGGCTGACCCCTCAACCCATTTTGATACCCAAGAGACCACAATCAACAGGCTAATGTGCTCCAATCAATTAGGTCTTCAATGCGCACAGAACCATGGTGGACCTTCATTGACCATGGTGGACCACCCCAGATCTTCCGGAAAAACACAACACTCAGAGGCAACTGGATCTCAAACTGGAATGTATTTTCTTAATTCCCTGATTTTCAGAAGAATTGCCAGTGGCAACTGTCACTCTGTGCTGTCTCTTGGGAACACCGATTCTCTTACACCCACACACCAACCCATTTAAAAGAGCATTTTAAAAATCAAGAGAAATCATTAATGTGTCTTTTATTTTAAATGTACACATTTATGAGAGAGAGAGAGAGAGCGAGAGACCTTTGCTAAAAGGAAAGGAGACAAAGAAAATAGGTAGTGTCATGGGGCCTGGTGGCTCAGGTGCTAAATGAGTAGATGGGGCATCGACCATGTAAAGCCCAAGGACACAGGTTCACTCCTCAAGGCCTGGGGAAACAACCTAGTAAGTAAATGGACATTAAAAAAAAAAAGAAAAATAGGCACTATGACTTTTTCTTCTTTCCTTTCTGTTTTCCCCAGAAATCTGAATTAGAAAAAATTGTATTTTTGTTGCATGGTTATAATTTTGTTACCTTAAGTTAGTGATTTTGCATCTTCTTTCCAGTTACTCTTGAAGTGTTGCTATACTCTTTGTTTCATTATTGTAAGCAGATGAAAGATGAGGATTTGGGATTCCATGGAATCTGTTCCTGCAAAAGGCTCTGATAGGGAAGTATGTGAGGGGCTTTCTGGGCTCCTGGAAGTCAGTGGTAATGATGGACACTTGGATATATCCCCCTTTGTCAATGCATGGAGGACTTCTGCTTGAGGAAGTGGAATGAGAGAAGGAAGACTTAAACCATTGCCTGCTCTATAACACATTATAGGACGGAGACTCTGTGCTCCAGGGAATAGCAGTCTTTTCACAGGAATGAATGTGAACAGAGATAGGCAGGAAAAGAGAGGAAGAAAAACATGTATTCATTTTATTTACTTGTTCATCTTGGTTGTTCCTCCCAACCCTGGACCTTGAATCTGGGTCCGTGTGATGTATGTGAACTATGTCTGGTGGCCTTATTCACTAGGCCACTAGGACGTGCAAGCTGGGAGTATTTTTATGAACTATAAAACAAAGGTCAGAATTCCAAATACTATTTTTAGACTTTTGTCGATAAAAAGTCCTGCCTATCATGAGATAAAAAAAAAAGTAATATCTCAGGGATGTGTTTGCTTATAAAAGAGACACTATTAGAAAATTTAGAAAATTCAAAAAAAATAAACAGGGAAAAATTGTGACCTCAGGTACACAGAATGAAATTGATTAATCCTTGGTTCCTGACACACATGCTCTTCATTGGTTTAACATGGCCTGTTTATATGTATTTTATTTTTAATACTGTAAGACTCACTCATGAACGCACCATCAAAAACAGAAGTTAGAATCCTGACCATAATCTACACAGTCGTCTCCCCTTATTATCACCCTGCCTCCTCTTAGATGAGATGACTGCCATCCTCACTGCATTCTAGTCTTACCTCACTTTTTTAGAATACTTGACTCATGACTGTGTTATACACGTGCATATGCATTCACACTGCAACAGGTAATTTTGTGTCGACTTGGCTGGACCACAAAGTGCCTAGAGTTGGTCAAACTTTATTCCTAGTGTTTTATGAGGATGTTTTTGGATGAAACTAATATTTGCACTGGTCGACTTCGAGTAAAGCAGGTTTCCCTTCTTCATGGGGTGGGCCTTATGGAATCAGTTGAAGGCCTCAATAGAACAAAAAGACTGACCTCTCTAAGCAAGAGGAAATTTTCCAGCAGACTGCCTTCACATTCCAGCTGGAGCTTCACTTCTCCTGTGTCTCCAATCCACAGCCCACCCTGCTGATTCTGGACTTTCTAATATTCATACTTGTAAAACCAGTTCCTTAAACTAAATCTCTTTCTGAAGATATACATAGCCTATTGATTTTTTGCTCTGTAAAACTCTGACTCATATACAGATATATACTTTTAATGTTTTTAATGTTGTTAAATTCATACTGAACAGATTTATACTAAACACAATCTCTTTGAACTTAATTTTTCACTTAATACATGTGAGTTGTTTTCTGTGGAAATAATCTCTAAACTTGTAAAAAGACATTAAGTTATCTTTACCCCTACCACCCAGAGATAAAGTATGGCTTAAAAAGATGGGTCTGAAAGCCAAGCTGACAAAGGATGGACTGTGATGGTCAATTTTATGTGTCTCATTGGCTAGATTAGAATCCCAGTTATCCAAACACTGATGTAGATGTTGCTGTGAAAATATATTGTGGATGTGATTAAAGTCCATAATCAGTTGACTTTAAGTAAGGGGGATTACCCTTGATAGTTTGAGTAGGAAAGACTTACTTGACTGAGAGGTCATAAAACAAAACTGAGGCTTCCCCGGAGAAGGAAGTTTGTCTATTAGTAGCCCTCTGTTTATGTATCTCCCTGATGACCTGCCTCTGGGACTTCAGATCTTCAGAGAAAAAAATGCAGGAATTATATTGCGGGGTGTGGGGGGGGGTGCTTATTGGACATAAAACCAGCTGAGGAGAAAATTGGGCAGAATGTATGAGTCTGAATACCCCTCTGCCTCTTAGAAAAGTTGGTTGTAGATGAGAATATAAACAGGAGAATACTTTAAAGGGCTGACTGGTGTGTACATGCAAAAGAATAAATCATACACAAGTTGAACGGCATAAAGCTAGGTGAGTTTAGCATAACTAAACATACATTTGTTCTCTTTTTTGAATATAATTCTTAATAGGGGTACTATCACCGCCAAGATGAGAAGTGAGGACTGAGTCTTGAAAATTTAAAAAATATATATACTCTTTTAGTTATAAAGCAGATGTATAAACAGTGCATAAATAGACAAGCAATGTAGCTGCAGTATTAAAATTTCAAGGCAGGAATGAGTAGCTAAAAGTGTCTAAAAATATGCCTAGGGAGTAGTAATGAAAAGAAAAAAAGTGTTGAGAAACAATGCTTTAAAATAACTGCTTAAATATTTTTAAAAAATTTTTACAAGTCATGGAAAAGCATTGCTGCATTTTCTTACTCTTATCATAATTGTTATATTCCCATTTTAAGAACATATATAAAAATGAGAAAAGAACTAAAAATCCCAACATCCCGACAGAATTACTATTACACAGTTAGAGTTGTGTGTGTCTATGTGTTTGGGTACACACTTTCTTTTCTATAGATATTTGTACTTTTGCTAAGATGGAATTATACAATACTTACTATTTGCAACTGCTTTTTCCCACTTAATAGTTCAGTTAGCTTTTATGCAGCCAAGATAAGCTACAGCATTGCTTTAATGCCCGCATGGTATTCCATGTTATAAATATATCATAATATATTTAACCCAAACTCAACAAATAGAGCTTCATGTTACAAGAATGTTTATTACAGAAAATAATACTGTGCTGACCATCCTGGACTTGTTTTATTATTGTTTGAAAATAAATTCCCGAGAAAGGAAGTGCTAAAATCTATACATTTTCTTTGAAGCACAGCACGTTTGCCAAGCTAGATGTATTTTTTTCACATAAATAAATAGATTTTCATCATCATATTAATGCCTTCATAGTATTTCATTGTATAGGAATGTCATACTTTGTTTACCTTGTGGTCAACTTATTTCTTTACTATTATAAACAAGGCATAAAAGATATCTTGAACCTCACAGATCAATGTCACAGGAAGAGTTCCTGAATGGAATTGTTAGACCAAGGAAAAAAAAGAAAAAACGATTTAAAAAAAAAAACAACACAGCCACACAGCTCTTTAATATCCTTGAAATACTGCTCCAATTTCCCTCCCTTTGAAGGTTATTAACCATTTGCAAATCACAGCATTTCTGGCCTCACGGACTTGTCACACACAATGGCATGTTTTTTGCAGGATTGGCCTCTGGATCCATCCCAAGTATCCACCCTCCTCACATCTGCTTTCCTGTGGTTCACCAGGAAACAGACGTTTCTTCCACTGCCACCCCTGAGGCCTCTGTAGTATGTGGAGCTAGCGACAGGTATAGAGGTGGAAGTCTGTATCTCTTCTCTAGAAAGATTCTTCAAAAAATAAAAGGGGGAAACTTTCATGCTGTTTTCCTGGTCTTCTGTTACTGGGGTTTATTTTGTTTTCATTTTTAGTTTGGGAATTGCCCAGATGAGAACCTTGTGCTATGCATCCTCTGTTGATCCAGAATTGGGGAAATTGCTTTTGATCAAGGTCCTTAATACTTCTCTGGCTAACTCATGTGCTTCAGGGCAATATATCCAACATAAGAGCCTCAGAGACATTAGAAAACCATCCATCTTCCTGTTATCCAGAAATGCATGGAAAATCACTGAGTCACATCTTTCTGTTGCAGAAATTAAGCTGGATTGTTTGCCTTTGATTTTAGATTTCTTAATGTCTTTCCTCTCTATTTCCTACTCTTCCCACCCAGAGGCAACCTGAGGGAAGAGAAATGAGACTGCAGTCCTGGCTCAGAGGTTAGAATGGGTGACATGAATCCCAGGTTGGATCCAGGTTGGAGTCATCATCTCAGAGAGAAAAATCTTGATAATTAGAAATGTTTCTCCTTCCAGTCACCAGCCTAGGAGTCAAAGACTTATATCAACATTCATTGACTTTTGCCTCATCTCTCCTTCTCTCAAATCTCTCTTTATTTATCTCATCTTACTAATGAATGCATATAGGAATCAAAGGTGATGCATGGGGGGGTGGTTATTTTTCATAATTAAAATTATTTCATTGAAATAACATGTGTTTAAAAAACATATACATTTCAGGTGTATGTAGCATTATAAATTGATGTCAATATATACTATTTTATGATCAATACCAAAAGTCTAGTTTCCATCCGCCACCAAACAGCTGACCCCTTTCTCACCACCTCTTTTCCCCTCCAGTAACCACCATGGTGTTCCTATAATCTAAGAGTTTGTTTTTGTTTGGTTTGGTCTTTTATTTCTTTGCCTCTCACATTTGAATGAAATGATACTTCTTTGACTTATTTCACTAGGCATAATACCTACTAGTCCATCGTGTTGTTGCAACTGTTTTTTAAAATTGTGGTAAGATATATATAACATAAAATTTACCGTCTTCACCATTTTCTTTTTTTTTTTTTTCCTTAGAGGAAGGAAGGAAGGAAGAAGACAAAGATGCATTTAAGAAAGGAAGAGGAGAAAATAACATCTTCACTTACTTAGTTGTATAATTTGGTTTTCACCCCATCCCTGGGTTACGTGGTAAATACCACAGCTTCCTAACCCCACGAGCCACAAAGATGTGCTCACTTTTACAAGTACAGGTCATTGAAATTAAGTACATCCATTTGGGGGCCACCATCATTACCATCCTTCCACAGCACTCTTTTCATCTTGCAAAGCTAAAACTCTGTACCCATTAAACAATAGCTCCCACTCCCCCTCCCTGTGACTCAGGAACTTTAGCCTGAGCACCTGGGGAGACAGGGGCACCTCCCTTCTCCATATTAGCATGGCCACTCCTCTTTGGATGGCATTTCCTTCGACTTGCCCAACACTACCCTTCAAGTCTTCTTTTAACTCCACATTACAAATATTGTTGATTGGGGTCAGATCTGGTGATTTACCTGTGACAGCCACTTAGAGACAACCAAATGTGATTTATGTCATTTCAGACTTTTCCTGATGCCTTTTCCTGGGTGCTGGTTTTCTAATTCCCCACCAAGGCCCATGTTTAGAGTCAGCTAAAGGGAGCACCTCATCCCTGACTTTACTCCAAAAGTCATGACCCCCATCAAAGTGTCTTTGAAGGATAAAGGAAATTTGAAATATTAGGGCGAATACTATCATTATTAGCACTTGTTTGGTGCTTTGTTTTTGTACAGTCACCTTTGATTCCCCCCAACAACCCTATAAAACAGTTGTTCTTATCAACTGATTTTTCAGAAATGAGATGACTGAGTTTGAAAGAAAAAAACAACTTGGAAAAGTCAGGCAAATAGACAAGGTCTCTATCTCTAATGCACCCAAGAATAACCTGAGGTTGCAGAAAACCTTAATTGAGTATTATAATAATTTCCTTGATAAATAATTCCCAGTAAACAAATTTATGGAGCTTTGGCATCTATTTTGATTTGAATGAGGAGGTTTAAACCTACACTTCTCATCTCAATATATCTATTTGGTTATTTAAAACACTGCAACTTTGAAACCTTGCTAAACTTGTTTCTTCTGATGTTGTTTGCACTCTCATAACTCAGTACAAAGCATCAGCATTATCCCTATGCATAAATTTAACTATGTGTTTGCCAGCCAGAGAAAGACATGTTCCTCTTCTTCCTATATGGTCCTGGCCCCTATCACAGTCTCTGCAATTTACCTGCATCTTTCTCATTACTGGTTCAGGAACAAATAAATGTGCCATGTTTTAAAGTGGTAAAATCTCCTTTTGTCCTTTTCCCTCTTATATTATCCTCCAGCTCTTTTTCTTAATCCTCTCCTCCTTTCAGCTCTGAAGACCTCAGTTCAAATGATTACCTTAGTGACAAGTAGAAATTATAAGGAAAGTTGTGGTTTTGTTCCTCATTCTCCCTTAACCATCCTTTTGACATTGACCAACATGACATGAGTTCTTTTTCTAGGATCTGCTCTCCATGAGCCAGATCCCAGGATCTGCTATGGGATTCTGCCTGCAGGAGCCCCTCAGCCACAAGGTTCCTCCCTCCCAGTGACAGATGGTGAGTTACGTGGGGGAGGAACCCAGAAAAGTGAGTTGCTATCTTCAGGGTGTAGGGGAAGGCCCAGGCCTGTGCTTTGGGATGGAGGAATCAGAAAATGATCCATATTCAATTCCTGGCCTCTTGGCCTTTAGCAGAGGGTGATCGTGTCCTCACAATGACCAAGATTCTCACCTCATGTCACCTGTGTAATGGTGAGATCTGTGGAGAGAGGGGCTTCCCTCATTTCCTGGTCTACTTTCCATCATTATCTTTGTCTGAGTCTGAATCTTGGATCTCTGTACACTCATGTGGCAATCTTCTGTCCACATTTCTGCTGAGTCATTTAAAGTTATGACAAGTCTTCCTTGGCACTATTTCATTCTCTGGAGTGGAGTGCATTTCTTCCTGACTGGTTAGTGAGTTGTCTGTAACTCCCTGTAGTTGAAGAGAGAGAAGTCTTCATTCCTCCACACACTCCCCTCTGCTCATCCCTCCTTGTCTCCACTGAATAGCCTTTTCTTCATTAATTTTTTTCACTCTTCCAGGCTCTTTGACATGTATTATCTTGTCACCAAAAAGAATTTTGGTGTACCTACCTGAAATCCCAGAGCCATGTTGTAACCACAAACTTGGCCACGCTCAGCTCTGCAGAGGAACTCTCCAGATAACTGCTCTTCAAAATGTGTTTGCTCCTGCCCCTCCCACCAGACGTGGGCTAAAACCCCACTGGGGATTAAACTGTGTGACTTTGCCTTTCTTCAAAGCCAAACACTCAGTCCTTGCAACCAGTCTCCCATTCTTATTGAGCTCCTGGTTCTTTGCTGATTAGACCTTCCTTCCCCTGTAATAGGAGCCTTGGAGACAGGAAAAATAGCAGTTTCCCGTTCCGTCTGAACTGTTTATTATGTTTAATTAACTCCTCTATGGTGATTTCTATTTTTATTGGCCCGGATAACACTGATATTTGAAAACTGAGTTTCAACGATGGCTGAATTCCAAACTGTTTACCAGATTAGATTGGGCTTTTGTGATTTTCCAACAAAAAAACCTGCTACTACCTTTCTGTTACTCAGAAGGCAGCTCACAGGTGGTGATACTGGCATGATATGTGAGCACAAAAGACATGCAAGTTCCCACTTCACTGTCAGTGTCTGTGATGCATAGGTATGTGTGACAAAAAGATGGTGTGGCAAAACATAATTAAAATTTAGGACCTCATATTCAAAGAATTCCCATGTTTGTAAGATCCGTTTTCACCAGGTATAAAGACATAAAGATGTGATTGGTCAACCTGTCCAGGTTCTGGATTTGCTACTGTATGCCTCTTTGATGCTTATCACTTGGGAAAGACCCTCCAAAGACCTCCCTGAAAAAACTTCCAGAAAGTTCTTCCTGTGATAACAACTGCAGTCAGTGAAAGATGGGAAGGTAAGGAGATGTCAGCTCATTCTGCTGGCAGGATCCAGAACCAACAGATATGGGCACCCATGACCTCCATTCTCCAACGGTGCCGGCCAGATTCTCTCTGTTGTAAGTACAGAAGTGCCAATTAAAAATGGCTAAAGAAAATTTCACAAAGTATCTAGTTCAACAAGTGAAATTCCCATAGAGAGCAAACTTTAGAAGTTCTAGAACTTCTGAGGCAGATTTGAAATCCAGTGAAGACCTCCCCGAGCCTTCTCTCCTGAGTGACTACACCTGTGTTTGCACGTTTTGTGCTCATATATCACTTCTTAGCTCCAAGTACAATGACCAGCATCGAACATTCCAGGTGACAGCTTATATTCCCTCTGATTTCCAATCAACCACATCCATGAAACCATGAATGGCAAGTGCATTCCCAAATCGCCCAGGTTTTAAAATCTTTTATTCTCATGCAAGCTTGACAGAAAGCTGGGCTGTAATTTTATTAAATGGGTGGGTATGTGTGTTTGAGGCAAAGAGCTGATAGAAACGATGCTGAAGTTCATGGGTAGCTGCCTTGGAGGAATCACGTTCTGGATGCTGTCAGCCACAGCAGCCTGCTCTAGACTTCAGGTGTGAACCTAGATTGTCCATAAAATTTTAAGGACACTAGTAAAAGTTAACACTTCATCATTCCCCTGTATTCCGGTTTTAATCGACACAGCATTTCATATAAAGATTTTTTATAAAAGAGCCAATTCCAGGTTACATTGACTTCTCCGTGGCCTTGTTAAGAGGAAAATAACTTCATGGTTTGCACAACTTGCTATTATGAAAAAATGTGAACTGCTAAATAAATTAACATTAAAGACTCCAGAATGTGGGACAAAATGTCTCTCTCTCTTTTGACCTCAGCTGGCCCTTGTCCTGCACCTTGCAAATGACAGTCTTGTTCTTTTTACAGTTGGTTATCCTGACAGGGCCTCTCTGAAGCGCAAGATGGAACCACAAGACAGGCCAAGAAAGTTTTCACCCTCCGTGTAAGGCATCAGCTTCCTTTGTTCCTGGCATCCAACAGTTCATGAAGGGTCCACAGTCCACCAGAAGGGATTGTGACCCAGAGATGCTGAGATATATGAGCCACTGGCATGGAGGGAACAGCATTTAAAGCCATCATCATTCCATCTGAAGAGGAGAAGCTGGCAGCACCCAAGGGAGCCCCAACATTACCTCATGGGGCAGTTTGTGGAAAACAGTTTCCCTCAAGTCTTCCCAGGACCCCCTGATACTTACACCCACTAACGCGGGCCTGGCACTGTCCTTGATCTCGCTGTCCACATACAACCCTAGCAGAGAGGTACTATCATTTCCATCCCCAGATGACAAAGAAGCAAACTCAGGAGCAAAGGACGAACTCATCAAGGGTCACATAGGTGCTGTCCAAGCCCCATCAGCCACGAAACTATCTGCCTCCACCTCTAAAGGGCTTATAAGTTCAGGAAGCTGCTGTGTATGTTTCCAAATAAGACTGCCAGCTGATGAATGAGAATTTTAGCAAGCTGTTAATTTTGGAGTGGTGAAAGGGAAAGACTCTAGGTTGTGGAATTTGGGAGTCCGTTTGTTTGATGATTTTGCAAGCTTAGGAACCTTACCTTTGAGGGTGCTATTGAATGCTTTCCCACTGGGTCTCCTGGCGGTCAGCGCTCAGTGTGGGCAGAGTATCTTCTGGGTTCTTGTACCTCATTCCTTTCCCCTTTCAGGATCTTCTGCCTTATGACTGATTTCTCTAGGTCCCTATCATCGCTGGCCAGGACAAACCATCCTCCCCAGGAATGTCTACCAGGAATCACTGCTCATAGGTCTTCTGCCAGTACTCTCACTCAGGGAAGGGCAGATTCTTGAGAGGAAAAGTTAAGCAGAATATTTATTTAGTGAGAATACCTATACATATATGCATATTCTTTTAGCACTGGCCCTGGGTCTCAAACCCAGGTCCTTGGAGTTTACGTGGTCGGCGCCTTAGCCACATCAGCAACCTGATCCACAAGGGTACACCCTGAACATGTTTTTATTTAGGCAAAACCGGTGCTTTTAAATAACTGAAAGGATAATTTTGAATACGATCACATGTACACCAAAGTCTAACCTTCCATGTGACCACTGGCATTTCATCCGGATTATTTTCAATCAGTCAAATCTCTTTGTACCAGCCAAGAGGTAAATCAGTATCATTGTAGATAGTCAGCTGCGAGCAATTCGAGATCTTGAGGGAGCCACAAAGGGGTGAAAGAGAAGGCTCCTTCAAGAGCTTGTAAGTTGGGAAGACAAGACATTGCTTTGAAAAGGACAACATACTCAGATTTTTAAACATATTATTTGAGTTTATTTTAAATGACTGCAAGATGCCCTCTTTTGAGAAGATCTGGAGAGGTAATACATGAATAAACTTTTGCCCTAAATAGTGATGTCAGAGTTCTTGAATAGTATAGTTCCAAAGGTCAAAAGTTTACACAAACATTCCCAGAAAACAATGCCAGATGTTCTGGTTTTGACTATGACAGACAGACACATGCTGTTTGGGCGACACAGACCTCAACTCACTTTAGAATCTGGTTAGACAGCTTTTCTCTTCCTGGTTGAATATATGTATGAAGACATTATTTCTAGCACATGGCAATCTGTAACTGTAATGATAACTCTACAAAGCTGTTAATGCAGAGGTGTGACTTGAATTTCACCTTGCATAAGGGAAGGAATGAGAGGTCAGCATTTTCAAGTCAGTGATGGGAACATGCCAGTTCAGTCCAGGGTCCAGAAAGTGCTGCCTGCCTGCAGGAAATCCGAAAAGCAGTCATGAGAAGAAAGTTCTGGAATGTGTCATAGACTCAGACTGGAGAGGTCTTGAGTTTCCATCTTAAACTTTGGGCCTGTGGTAAGAACTCAGTAATGGAGTGGGACAGTTAGCCAAGCCAAAGCCTGTTCTCCTGGGAGCTTCACTTTTAGTGAGAATGAGGTCAAGAAATGGTAAGAAATTGAGTAACTAAGGTCATCTCAGAGAGTGATAGGTGTTAGGAGGACAATAAAATCATAGATGATAACTTGGAGGAAGAGGGTTACTCTAGATAGAGTGGTCAGAAGGCTCTTTGAGGAGGTGACATATCCATGTTCATGCTCTGAAGGAACATCAGACACAATTATCCCTGCACACAGGGGTCCACAGGGTGCCCTCCTTCTCTGAGGTTCTCATGTGAAGCCACACCTTCAGTGCTAAGCCTGGCATTACCTCCCATTCGGCAGAAGCAGAGAACCTTTCTTGCTTCTGCAAAGGTCGCCTGTCTTGCCCAGCATACTAGGCAACTCTAGGCTAGTCCAGCATCCTGCTATCCCTCTTTTCTGCTTTCTTATGTATGAAAGAGAGAAACAGTTCCTCAAAGTTCCTGAGTTCTACCAGTCCATGATTTCTGCTCTTTCATTTCAAGGTAAGGTACCAGGAACATTGTAGAAGGGTCACTACACACACACACACACACACACACATTTATATATAGTGATGGCCAAGATAAATGATCCAACCACTAGGTTCTGGGACTCTTTGGTGACGTGGTGACATCCATGCCTCCTCTTCTGCTATGGTATCAGACACTCCAGAAGCTGGACATTTCCAGGCTTCCTCACAGCCTGGTTCCTCCTACTGTAAGAGTTAGGTTCTGCCAATTAGATGCTCTTTGTAGAGATGTGAAAAGAAACCTGAGACACGACTGTCTCTCGGCAGTCAGCACTCACATAGACGTTGCAGGGTTTTCTGCAGGGGTAGCTTCCTTGTGTCTGAGAGGCCCATGAAACAGAAGTTCTGATGTCTGAGAGCAGGAGAAGATGGCTGTCCCAGCTCAAACGAGGAGAGCAAATTAGGTCCTTCCTCTACTTTTTTGCCTTATTCCAATCTTACCAATCTGGATAACGTCCACCCACATTGGTGAGGGGATCCGTTTTAACTCAGTTCCTCAGTCAAATGTTAATCTATCTGGAAACACTCTGACGGACACACTCAGAATATTTTTAAGGAAAGATGCAGAGAGGCAGAAAAGTAGGCAGGCGATCAGGAAGAGAGAATAAGAAGAAGCATTTATTTATTTTATTTAGTTGATCATCTTGGTTGTCCCCCTAACCCAGGTCACGAACCCGCGTCCTTGTGATATATGTGGATTATGCTGGACAGAGGCAGTGGACTTATCCATTAAGCCACCAGGGCACGCCTCAGAAATAATGTTTACCTGGGCATCCCTTAGGCCAGTTCAGTTGATAAATAAAATTAACAAATACATGGAGAACTACAGCTTCCTACATAAAGAATCTCCCTCTGCCTACCAAATTATTCTCAGGAATATCATCATTTAACAAAAATATAAATAAGATTCAGATATATTTGATTAGAACTATTTACCCTGCAATCAGACACTTTAATGAGTACAGAAGTGAACAACCAGAATTTATAACATTAAGTGAGACATGCCACTGACTTACAAATTGACATTGGAAATAAAATAAGTCTGTGAAACTAAGGACTCTGACATTTAAACATACAACCAAAACTTTCAAGGATTATGAAAGAATGATTTATTTCCTTTGTTCTCTTTTTGGAGAAAAAGCAACTGGTTTTTACCTAGTATTTCCCAAAGAGTAAAGTTGAGAATTTGGGCTGATTTTCATTTGTCTTTTTTTCTTTTCGAGAAGCGAGTCTCATTTTCAAAATTCACTTCCTGAAGATTTCAGAAGAATACAACTATAGGGTCATGTTCTTGTGACTCAGACTGGTGAGATGCTGGCGTGTGGGTCATTCAAGTCTAAGGATCTGGGTTCAAGGCCGAGGGCTAGGGTGAAAAACCAAAACAGATAAAGATGTTCTGTCCGTCTCTCCCTTCCTTCCTTCCTTCTTCCCTTCCTTCCTTCCTTTCTTCCTTCCAAATGCTTCTTACCCCTCACTTGCTTCCTTCTTCTCTGAAGAAAAAAAAAGAATACAACTATAAAATATTTATTAAAATGCTCGTGAAATGTAAAAATGCCTACCAAGGAATTTTGGTTTTGTGCACAAATGTCTCTGTCTCTTTAAAAGGTGATAACAGAAGAGAATGCCAGTGTTGACAGCCAAATGTTCTCCTGTTTATGACTCAACTGAGAGAAATTTCAGAGGTGCTCAGGGCAATACAGTCCATCCATCCTTTTAATTGTATATAGAAAATGATCTCCTAAGGCCATTTGTATCCGAGGGCCATTTTATGCATCGACTTGACTGTGTTAAGGGAATGAAGGAACTGAACAAACCTGTTGTGCTATGTGCCTGTAGCCCACGCCTGTATTTATGGGACCTGTAATGAAGGCATCTATTGGAGGGCAAGTCCCTTTCTTTAATAATTAAACAGGTCTAGGGCAGTAAGAGGAATGTTTTGGCAGTAGGTAGCTTTGGGTCAAGAGCCTCAAATTAGACAGAGGAAATGAAGAGAAAGGGGTAACAAATCATAAAAAAGTGTCTCTCAAAGATTTAACCTGAACATTGACCAGCGATCAAGCAGATTTAGGCCTCTAGCACCAGGGTATCTGCCCTCTTTCAGGTACAGAATGAACCACAATGCAAGAGTTCAATGAATGCTAATTATCTTTTTGTTTTTTTCCATTGTCTTCCTCGCTTTTCCTTCTTTAATTTTTTCATGGAAACAGAAAGCACAAATTTCTTTTGCTACCATATTTGATATCCCTTCTGAGTCTCTGAAGGCAGAGACAGGAGTCACAAAAAGACATTTATTTCCGTTGGAAAGTGGAACCTTCTTGTCTCTAAGACATTCAGTGAACTAGCAAGAGGGTGAGTTGGAAACTTCGCTTTGCTGAAATGGAACAAGTTTACAATGTATGGTCAACCAATCAGATTCTCAGACATCCACTTACTAAAGATTCTTTCCAACAGCCAAGTCCTATTGATGTGTCCTGGACTCCATCAGTTGCTATGGGCACTCAAGTAGAACGGTGACACGGGGATTTGAAATTTACACTTACAGAGATTCACTCTTATAAACCAATACACATTTGCAAGTACTTATATAACACTGGATCAGACATCCACTCACTGTACAGATTTCCTTAATAAATTGCTTCTCCTGGCTGAGGACCAGTGAGAGAAAGGACGTTTTAGGAGAAAAGAGGAAGGATACCTTTGAAAGAAAGAGCTTATTAAATATCACATGGTTATGGGAGTCAAACCACAAAGAGAGGAAAGTGGGAGAATTAGGGTTAGATGGAGCACACCAGTCCCTTTTCAGTAATTTCTTCACTGTATTTTTGTTCTTTTTTGCAAATGGGTGGCAAAAAAAAAGCTGATCCCTGACCATTTCAACTATAGTTACATTTATCTAATAAAAGTGTCAGCAAACAGAAGTAGGAATATCCATGACACATTTCCTGATCAGTACAAACCTCATAATAAATTTTGTTGTTCATAGGAGGTGCTCACTCAGGAGGATGTGGGGGGCAGGAGGAGAAAGGGGAGAAGGAAGAACAACATCTCTGAAAGTGAACTCAGACAATTACAGCTCCACCACACAGGCACCACCATCAGGAAAGATTTCAGTAGAGTAAATAATCTTGGGCTAAAAAACCTTGACACAGCCTCTGAAACCAAGGTCTCTGGAAAATTCAGACAGGAAAAGTTCTCTATATGGGCAGCTCTGCTTTTGGCAGAGGGTGAAAAATTGAAATCAAAGGCTGCACAGTCATAATTCATCCTTCGGCAAACAATGTGAGATTTTAATAAGAGCAACAGGAAAAGTTCTAGAAGGAAAGAACACATCTGATTTCCATTGTTCTGCAAACCCTCTCAAGCAGTGATATTTCCCCCCCCAAAGTTACTAAGTGGGAGTCTAATGATTGGAACATGAGAAAAGGTAACCCTAGTCTTTTATTCTAGTAGAGAAGTGTGATTATTTAATTCTTACATAATTCTGGGAAGATGACATGCAAGTGACTTCTTTGTGCACTTTAACAGGATTTGTGCTGGCTTAGCCTCCCACCCAAGAAACTGGAAAGCATGCATCTGGTGCAGAACTGAACTACTCACACTGTGCAGGCGCATTACCCAGTCTACTCTCAGTCTTGAAACTGACTAGCAGAAGCACACTGTGCAAAGTAGTTAACTAATTTCTGTTTCACAATGAGCATCTTCAAAATAGGAGTGGGGAAATGGTTCTGAAACTTTATACAAGCCTGAATGTTGCTAAAAGGTACATTAACTTCTCCTAAAGCGTGACAACACCATCCACAGAAATTTTGTTACATACAAAATAATAACCTTTAGACCTGAGTGTCAACAGTCCAGTGACTCAGACTGAATCTGACTTATCATAGAGTATTTACTAAGACTTCTGTTCTTAAAAGTTTTCAAATTCTGTATATTAGGATCACAAAAACCTTTTTTGTTTTGAGCAAACAATAAGCTTAGGAAAAATGATATGGAACAGGGTATTTTTGCTTAAAATTTTAATTTTGTAATGATTCTAAGACTCAAGAAGTTACAAAAATAGTAAAGAAAGATCCCTTAGCCCCTTCCTCCCACTCTGCCCAATTGTAGTATTTTATATAACTATAGCCCATCATCAGAATTAGGAAATTGGCATTGGCAATGCCTTATTCACTATACATGATTAACTAGGTTCAGGTTTACTGGGATTAGGGCAGTTTTTAAAAAGTTTGGATACAGCTGGAGGTAACAATCATTTCCATGTTTGTATTGTTGGAGGTAACATGTAGAAAGAATCTGAGTTTGCTGTCATCATACCTGGATATCTGGGACAAATTAATTATAATAATTTATAGTTAATTATAGTAAATTATTTAAAATTATTTATTTATAGTCTCTGTTATCTTAAAATTGTAATATTACCCAAGTAAGTCGTTTTGCAGGAATATCTCCAGTCCAAGGAGAGTGGTCGATATTAGGAAGCCCCAAAATATTAATTTCCTTTCATTCCCTTATGAGCCCAATACTTCAGTTCCTCGGATTTTGTAGGAGTACTAGGTGACCTGTTTCTTGGTGGTGGTGGTTTGTTGTTATTATTATTTCTCACACTGGTCCTCTCATAATCAACATCCCTGGTAAAGATCTGAAGTGAGGCATCCAGAATGGACTTAATGGCACTTTTCTTAGAAAGCGATTTGTCACCTTGGAGATCAAATTGCCATCCTCCCTCCAGCAATGTAGCTGACCTGGGGCCATTTAATGTCCCCATGAGCTGATGCCCAAGCTGGAGTCGAGGGCAGAGCTACATTTGTCATTTCATCCTTCTCCCTTTCTGGGCTCAGAAGTGGACCCTGGAATGACCCTAAGGTTTTGACTCAAGCAGTCAGAAAAAGGAAGGATCGGGCAGTCCCTAATTGTGGGTTTTCTTCCTGCTTTTTGACTACCTGCCACTGGGTGCAGGTGCACAATTTGCACTAATTGCAGCATTGGTCCTGAGGGTGAAGATGAAAGCCATATGGGCTCCTCCACCTCCTGGTTCTTATTGTGCATCACAATCATTTGTCTATTATAAGTCAGCTGGGCAAGTGCCATCCTTCAGTCTTCTTTTGGTACAGTGCCTGCCATGCCTTAATGCTCAATTAATAAAACTAAGTACTAATCCGCTTCTGCCTGCTGCTCTGGATGACAAGGAGTCTGGTGTATAGGTCTCAAAGCTCAGTCCTGGGAGGTCTAGGGTCACTGGACTGCGGATAGGTGGAGAGAGTCAGGGGATATGAGAGCTCTAGGGGGGAAGGCGCACAGACAGAAGCAAATTTAGAGAAGGGGGAGCTGGAGGTGGAGTGATCCCGAGTACCTAGGCTTCAGGGAAGCCTGACATATTTTATTCCAACCTTGGTTTTGCCACCAACCAGCTGCGTTCATTGAACAAATTATTTGAACTTCTTTAACCTCTATTTTCTCATCTGTAAATGGGGATAACAATATCTACTTCTGAGCTGACATATTGTAAAGATAAAACAAAAGTGTAAAATAAAATGTGCCTAGGGTACCAATAAAGCAATTCCCCCCACACCCGGTCTAACAGAAATATCCAAGCACGATTTAACCTGGCAGTGTTCATCCACCAACAGTCACTGAGAACCTACTACCCTTTACACGGGTTTAGGGATGCTGTGCCCACTGACTTAAACGTTGGGGACACGGGGATGTGGGGGAGAGTGGGACGTGAACAGCTGCAGGACGGCATTCGAAACCGAGGGCGGTCCCACCCCAGACAAAACGCCTCCTGAGGACCCGCAGTTAAGCAGACGCGGAAGCCTCTGTCTGAAATGTGTTTTTTCTCCCAAGCAGCGAAAATCGGGGATGATGGGTGCGAAGGTCACGTCCACTGCTCGGGGTGGCTCACGAGTGCGCGGAGTGGAAAAGAGCGGCGTCTCGGCGCCAGCCGGAGCGGGACTCGCGGGCGCGTGGCCGCCAGGTGGCACCAGGGCCCGGGGTCTGCGCGCCGCCCGCGGGCGGGGCGGGGGCACGAAGGGGTTAAGGAGTCGGCGGCGGCGCGGCCGCGGCTCTTCGGGGAAACCCACCGGGGTGCGCGGAGGAGGGAGCGGCCGTGGGCTGCGGAGCCCGGCGCCGCGCCGGGCGGGGGCGCGGCCAATCGGGCGGCGGGCCCGGCGCGCGCGGAGCCAGGCGACATGGAGGGAGGCACGGCGGCCGGCCGCCCCTGACGCGCCGCTCCGTCCCGGTGGTCGGCGAGCCGCGCCGCCCGGGGTCCTGCGGCGCGGAGATGAGCAGGTCCGCCGCGCTCCTGCTCTGCTTGCTGGGCTGCCATGTCTGGAAGGCGGTGACCAAGACGCTGCGGGAGCCGGGCGCCGGAGCCCAAGGTCGGTGCGCGGCGGCGGGGCCCGGGGAGCGAGGGCCGGCGGCAGCGGGCTTTTGTGTCGGCCACCGGCCTGCCGCAGAGGCGGCGCGGGCGGGGAGGCTCCCGGGCTGCATTGTGGCGGCGGCGGCGGAGCCCGAGCAGTAGTGGCAGCCGCAGCCGCCAGGCCTGCAACCCCGCGCCGCGCTCCCGAGGGGGCGGCGCCGCCCGGGGACAACGAGGCGCCCCCGGCAGATGCACCCGGGGGCCGGGGACGCGCGGGTTGCGGGTGGCACCCGCTGCGGCTGCTTCGGGTGGCTGCTTTGGATGTTCCCCAGAGGTCCTTTCCTTTATGCCGTGACACCGACACGTGGCTCCATCTCCTTCGCCCGGCGAGAGGGGCTGCCCCCCGGGTCGCCGTCGCCCGTTTCCCCGCGGGGCGCCTATCCTTGAAGACAGCGTCAAGGCTGCGCTCGGCCCTTTTGTTGTGGAGGCCGTGGGGGCGGCCGCCGCCCTGGGGTGCCTTCAGCGCCCTGGGACCCTGAGGTCCGCGGCTGCTGCCCGCCACCAGCCTGCCGCAGTTTGGGAAAGTTTCGGGGTCTCCCTCCCCTCCCCATCCGATGTCCATTCCAGGCCTTAAGGGATCCGCTGGGCAACCCTGGAATCAACCTCCGTAGGAGAGAAAGAATTGGAACTGGGAGGCCTTAATCACCTAAAAAAAAAAAAATCATTTCCAGGTCTGTATATCGCCAGCTCACGCCTTTTGTCTACTCCTAGGTCTCTGCAAATATGCTTTCCAGCCCTGGAAGTAATGTGGTCACCTCTGCGAATGGTCACAAGCCCGTTTTTTGTTTTTAAAATAATAATTTCCTTGTAGTGGGGGGAGCTGAAGCCTCCTTTGCATGCATGCGTTTGTGGGAACAAAATCCAGTGCTTTAAGGTCGCCTGCCTTTTCAAAAGGGTGAGTGGGGCCGCTGCAGAGGAGCATCTGTAACCACCCAGGATACCCATGCTGGGCCCCTCTTGGCCTCTGGGGTCCCCCATAGGCAGTTTCCTGCAGCCCTGTAGGCTCCCACCCTACCCCCTTGTAATATCTTTTCGCAGAGATAGGGATCCTGTGACATTTGTCCTGCAGACAGAATGAATTAGGAGCGCTCCATGCCAGTTTCCTCTTACCCTTTTCCTCATGCCAACCCTCATTTCTTGTAACAGATATACAGTGTCAGGGTGCCTGGGAGTGGGGAACCTGGGATGGACTTGTACCGGTGATGTTGTGACAAGGAAGAGCTCTTTTACCCACAGTCTGCTGGATTTAATTTGTTACCTACAGGTTGAATGAAAGCTTTTCGTATTCACGTGCCTGTCCCATTTGCTAGCATCTCTCTCATGTCTTGTTTTTTTCTGCTGCTATGGACTACTAATATGTCCATTATAAATTGTGTATACAGTTGGTAATGTATATGATGGAAGGGGGGTCACTGGGAAACTACAAAGCCACTCATAAGTCTCTTCATGTAGGAAATGAATGTTTAGGGCATTAGATCATCCTTGTTGAATTGTAGCCTCATTCATCAATACCCTGTTGTCCTTTGAATCAGCTATTTTAATATATTTGCATTTCTACAAGGCCAGTAATTCCAAAGAAAAGTGGGGTTTTGGGGGGGTTTTTTTTGTACTGGAAATAGAAATATATGGAAACATTAAGTTGATGCATTTATAAAGTAGGGGAAGGCATGGCCTCAATTGGAAAAAAAAATCATGAAAAAATATAGATCTAGGTGGAAGACTGCGTTTTACAGATCTTGCTGCCGATGATCAGATCGGCTAACTTGGAACTGAAATGAAGTGTGAAGTAGGTAAGAAACCATCAGCCTATGAGGATATTTATGCCCTGGCTACAAATATCTTGGTATATAGTGTGGTTTGAACGGAAGATCTATCTTGGACTATTTTCTCCCAGAATTACTTCCTTGATTGAGTAGGGTAGAAACCCTACCAGAAGTCAAGGTGTTACTCACTCCCTGGTATCTGGGTTTTGAGCTAGTACCATTTTTTACAGGAATGGTCACCTTCATCCCCCCTGAGTTCTTCAGACCATCTTGACACTTACCTTTAACATAGTATGAACAGGTAACTGTAACTTTTAAAAGGCTTGTTTGCTCTTCTCTCCTGGATCACATACAGTAACAAAGATGCTACATCTGATTTCACTGTTCTTTTTCCACAGCAGCTTGTAGATGGTTTTCGTACATAGTGCTGAACAGGTCGAGGGTTGAAGATGGCTAATAAGTATACCATAGTGCAACTTGGTCATCTTGTGGTCATCTTGTGGTCATTGTTGTTAGCATACATTTTAAGAAGAAAACTTCAATGTTTACCTTTTCCAAAACCTAATTTGTAAAAGTTTTTTTTTTTAATTGTGGAAACTATTACTTGAATCATATTCTGCATATGCATTGTATATGCAAACACTGTGCTCCAAATTACCGAGGAAAAACTATTTAGAGACCTGACATGTTTAGAAATCAAGTACTATAGTATTCCATTTGGAGTTCTGAGACTAAGTGACACCTTCTTTATTAACTGACTCTTTATGACATCATCTGAGGAAACTAACATCTGCAAAATTTCTTGGCATTGCTTTGTTGTTTATATATTTGATAGAGTATTGAAAGTTTCCCTCAGATTCTCTCTTCTTCCTGCACCTGCTCTGAAAATATTTACATCTTTTCTTGGGGATTTTCTAGAAACTGTCATTCAAAATCATTTTGACTTTTTCCACTTCTTAGAAAACTGCAGTGAGGCCACCTTTATGGAGGGGCTTCTTGCTGAACAGTGAACTACGCAGATGTACTCTACAGAGATGTGATTTTGCAGCCCAACACTCTCTACGTGCCAAAAAGAAAGGTCAGAGCTAGGTTAAGGACTGCATGCTCAGATTTCTATTGTATGATCTTGACTTTGTTGTTCATTATGTTACAGTGAGGTATGTTACGCAGCGGTGTGCTAACTTTTTGTTCATCTGTCGTAACACCTGAGGTGATTGGTTGGCTGACTCTCTTCTCTTTGAGAGATCTAGTCTTTGCCAAACGCAGATTGCACTCACTAGAACACTGTGATCAGTTGAGATAAAATGATATAAGATTATCAGGAGGGTCATCAGAAGACTGACATTATGTTAAAGCATAACGTCGTAATAAAACTCATGAACTCACAACCTAGGAAACAGGGCTTGGACTGGCAAGGCTGCTGGATTCAGTTGCAAGACAAGGCAGGCAGGTCGGTGTGAGACCTCTATGCGGAAGCAGCAACAATATCTAGAGAATTTCAGGCAGAGTCTTTGAAATGACTTTATGAATTATTTTATATCTTATTTGTGCTTGTCTTTTAAAATTTGTAGCTTATATTGTATTAGGCTCAGATTCTAACCAAAAGAAAGAAAATATTGTCTGGATTTCTATAGTAATAGCTTGAAAATGAAAATGCTTTCTAACTTGTAATCAACCTTGAACAAATAACTGATATCTCTGTACATCTAACTTTGCATCTTCATTATTGTTGGTAGATACTAATTTTGTAAGTTTAGTAAATATCACCAAAAAGCACATGAAATAATTTTAAGTCAACAGATCTAGAAATACTGTATGTTGAAGAAAAAGTTATAAAAAAATATTTCAGAAATAGAGATGGAAGAATTTGCCCTGTAATAAAATTACCTTTTACACTTACAGTGTAATATGTTTAATGAACACTATACTTTTCTTAATGCTGTTAGAATTTGATCAAGTTATAGAGAAATATTGAAAACAAGTCATCTTTACTTGATTTCACCACATGACTTCAGGACTTTTAAAGATCACAGTCTTGGGTAAATTATTTAATTCCAATAAACATGAAACACTTATTTTAAATGTATTTTTGAAATTAAGCTTCAGTACTCTAAATAGATCAATTCAGTTTATGAATGAATTGATTTTTTAAAAGAAAATCTACATTGTGATCCAGTAGCATGCCTTACATTAAGAAAATCTTCATTTTTGTAAAGTCGAATTTGTAAATAGGCCAAATAGTGAGACAATGAACCGCTTTAGAAATTGTTTCCTAATAAATTCCCTTGAACAGTTCAGTCAGCACATATTAAGTCTTCATTTAATACTGTGGCTGGGTTCTTGGAAATTGCAACTTTACGTGAAACGAGGAATAATGGAGCAGGACTACAGATCATGTCCTTTAGTTTAGTATTGGCCAGGATTACCTTTTTTTCTTGTCATCATAATAAAATCACGTAGAACCAAACTATGTTCTTCCAGAACCTTCTGTATTTAAGATGACTCCATCTTCCTCTGATTAAGTCATTTGAAATTATTTGCCAGTTCTTATTCCTCTTGGATTCCAGTCTGTTTGCAAGCATTTGCTCTTCTTACTATCATTTACTCCAATCAGAATTTATTAATCCATATAAATTCCAGTAATTAATTTATGTGGCTTTTAGGTGGTTGACTCCAACTATTCTCTCTTTCCTTGAGCTGTGTCGATCTTTTTGTTCAACAAGCTGCTAGACATCACACTGCATTTGCCCCATACACCGCATCTTTCAACCTCCTTCTCCATTGCAGCAAACCTATGTTCTCTATCAACTGGATTCAGACTCTGGTATCCACTTAGGTCTTTCTCAGCCTTATAATCCATACAGTAGGTTATTGCACATGCACTCAACATATTTACATATATGTCTTTAGATCAAACTAGATGCATTTATCAGAATGATCTTGGAGGTCATGTTTATACTACTTGTTTGGAGACCAGGAAACCCATGCTGAGATAGGTGAAGTGACCTGAGGTTGTGCTTCTCTCTAGCTAGTCAGCCTCTGTGGTAGATAGAATAATGACTTGCCAGAGATGCCCATATTCTAATCCCTGGGACCTGTGAATATTTTACTTTCCATGGCAAAAGAGACTTTGCAGGACTAATTAAGGACCTTTAGATGGTGAGATTATTTTGGATTATCGAGGTGGACCCAATGTCATCGTAAGTATCCTTCTAAGAGGGAAGTAGGAAGAGATGTGACTGTGGACAGCAGAGTGTCAGATCAGAGACAGACTGATGGCTGTGAAGGTAAAGGAAGGGGCTCCATGCCAAGGAATGCAGGCCACCTCTAGAGGCTGGAAAAAGCAAGGAAATGGATTCTCTAGAGGCTTTAGAAGAAATGCTGCCTTCCCACATCTTGACTTTAGCCCATTGATGCTGGTTTGGGGCTTCTGACCCTCAGAACCATAAGCTATGTGAGTGCATATTGTTCTGAGCCACTGATACATAGTAATATGTTATAGAAGTAATAGGAAACTATTACAGACCCTGACCCCCAACATCTGTGGACAGAGATGCTCCCATACAGTTAGGATGGTAGTACAGCATGCACCACTTTCAGAATCACATTTGGAGAAGTGTATGAAATTTTAGCATTGTTTACAAAATTCTGCCTTCTTGGAGCCATGTTGGGGATCCTTGAAGAATGCCTTAAAAATAATCTTTTTTCCAGTGAAGTCAGTGGGCTGTGACCTTTATTTATGAGCCATGTGCTTTGTGTCCTCGTGTTCTTTCCAGAGTTGGGATTATTCACAGAGAGGACCTGTAGCTTCTCAACCCTCTGCGAAACATCACTTTTAGAAAACTTGCTTACTTTTCCACTTTGTTAATTTGTCTTGAAATACATCTATTGGGAACGAAGTAAAGTAAAAGAAAATTGAAGACCTTACCACTTGTTAAGGTATCATGCTTATCTTCCCAGCACCTGGCCCCTCAGTTCTCTTCCTTTGCACACTACCTTGCTGACCCTAGACACTTGCTGAAGGCAGCAAGTCTTTCTCTCTCTTACTGTGTTCTTTCAACCAGGCTCCTCCACTTTGTTCCTCTTCAAAAACTATTTTATTCATAAGCCATTTTATTCAACAACTTTCCTGCAGAAAAACATTTAATATTAATATCTTTCTGTTGCTCAAGGTCTAAAGTCAAATTACTAAGTCTATATAGACTTTACAACATTCCTGTATTTTCCTCCTGTACCTGTTCCAACTTCATCTCCGATTTTTCAGTTTGAAATATCTTCTGCTAGAATATTCCTTCTATCATCTCCTGGATGACTGCTTTGTCTGACTTGCTTTATCTAGCTATTCCTCTTTTCTGCTCTTGAAATCTTAAATATTGAGCCTCTGTTATATGAAGACAGTTTGCTGAGTGCCTATTAGGCAAAGAGGTGGGGGCACTGTTTTGGGGGGCGGGGGGTGAACCTGATCATTTACAAGTGTTTACCTCCAATATTTTACAATTTGACTGTTAAAGAAATGAAAAAGTAGGAAGGGTATCATTCAGGCACTTTTAATGTGAGTAGACAAGAATCTCTTGAGTAAGATAAAACCTATTAACACTTACATGACTTAATGTTCAGCTGTCAGTTGTCTGTGATGTTTGTTTCTAGATACTTGTAGAATTTATCCACAATGGGACACAGGAGGTTTTATTTCAGGGAGCATGAACTTGTAACACATCACTCAGTTTTCCTAAACGTTGTATATTAAGTAAGAGAGGTCCTTTTGGTGAGCAAATATTTAAGTGTCAGCAGTATCAAAGCTATAATGATTTCTAATGTTAGTTGAAACTCTGAATAATAGCCACAGAAACCAAAAATATAGGTAAATATATTACCTATATTTGGTGGAAAGTAAGATGATCAAATGGATTTAAGAGGTTCATCATTTATTACTAACCCTTAATTTTATATAAAACATAAATATACTCAAGTATTACAAGTGTCAGATTCTTTCGAAATTGTGGGAAGTAGAAAGTGACATAGACAAAAGTGACTTAGGCAAAGAGACCTTGGAAGTGCATGTTGGTTGATAAAAAGATCATTTTTGTTTTGTTTTGTATTAACCTATACCCTCTAACAATAGTGAACCATGAGTTTGATGAGGAAAAACAACTGTTTCCAAGTCATATGAATTTCTCATTTACTTAGACTTATTTTATGAGCTCAGAATTTGAATAGAAAAATTGAGTTTGCATTGAAGGAATGATTTCTATGATGACTTGGTACTGGAAACTATCTACTAGTAATCTTGACAGAGCCTAACTAAAGACACTGAATGGGTTGGTGAAAACTAGCTTCAACCCCTGAGGTGAGTCATGTCAGTAAGACTTCTGATTTCAAAGCAGTAATTAGCACAGTCTCCATGGATGAGGCCCACTTGCCCCATCTTTATATTGGTAGTATTCGATTGTAGTTGTGGTTTGAATTCTTTTTTACCCCAAGTATACCTTTTGTCTCTTCTCTTGGATAGGTCAACAAGAAGCATTCGCTAATGGAACTTTATCTCAACAGAGAATTAAGCCCATGTAACTTGGATCTTAATATGTTATTATTAACAACATTTTAGTTATTTGTTTAGTCTTCATTTAATCGATATTCATTATATTTAATTTGCAGTTGATTATTAATTAATGATTTGGATCAGTACATTGCTGGATTATTTATCATTCTTTCTTATGAAATTAAGGTGAAAGGGATGGTGTCTTAGTCCATTTGGGTTGCTATGATCAGAATACCATACAGTGGGTGGCTAATAAGCAACAGAAGCCGATTTCTCACTGGTTTGGAGATGGGGAAATCCAAGATCAAGTTGCCTTCAGATTCAGTGTCTAATGAGAGCTTAGACAGCAGCGGTCTTTTTGCTGTTTCCTTATATGGTGGAAGGGGAAAGGAAAGGGGATCTCTGTCTGGGTCTCTTTGTTTAAAACAATTTATTGAAGGAACATTTTATTATAACACACAGGTTTAAGGTACATTATCATAAATAAACATCTGTATATAATACATTAAGTTTAATACCAACAGTTCAGTCTTATCCTTCACCATATAATTGGAGTCTTCTTAAAAGGACATTAATCCCACTCATGATAGTTCCATCCGGTCACCTAATCACGCCAAAAGCCCCCACTTTCAAATACCATAGCATTAGGAATTTAGTTTCAATATATGAATGGAGGGTGGCGCAACATTCGGTCTAGCAAGGGGCTTTCAAAATTTAGATGCAGAAAAATTAAGAACTCTCTGCCAATAATTACTATGAAGTAAAGTTAATAACATTGCAGAACACAAACAAAGCTATCTTTTTTTTCAGTGGAGAAAGAGACTCTTTCTTTTGGTGACTCTGAGATTAGTCAAGCAAAGACTGAGTAGAAAGTGTGACTTGGTCACCAGCTGTCCTGATGAATGCCCAGCTTCTAGAAAAGACACATTCTTGCTGTGATAGGTGCTGGTCTGATCACACTTGGAAGATTGCATTTGGTTCTAGATGCCAGATTTAAGATTGCTTGACCCTCTAGGACACATTCAAAGGACAGCTTAAAATCCAGTCTCTTGACTTCATATGTGTGGGTTTTCTGTATCATCCAATTATCCATCATGGCGTCAGCTGAGTGCTGGGCTGGACCTGCAGGCCCCTCTGTTCACACAGCCCTCTGACAACCTCATCTTCATTGGTCATCACAGGCTCTGCCCCAGAATAGCTGAGCTAAATTAATCAGATGGAGGAGATCTGCACATGTGGTTTTTTAAAAATAAGGCAGCTTCAAAGTTTTGTCTGTGAAAGATGGTCCAGTCTCAGAAAATATTTGGTCAAGACAAAAAAGAGAGAGAGAGACAGAAGTGTTAGGGATCCTAAAATATTTTAAGGGCCATTGCATTCATTTTCTATTGCTGTCTTCACAGATCTCTGCAAATACAGCAATTTGAAGCAGCACCCATGATGATCTCACAATTTCCATGGGTTGGAGGGTTGAGTTCACAGGTCAGGGGAGTCGGGTCTCATGAGACCCAAATAAAAGCTTTAGCAGGCCGTATTCCTCTTTGGAGGCTCCAGGGAAGAATTTGCTTCCAAACACATTCAAGATGTCAGAATTCAGTTCCTTGCAGACAGAGCTGAGGTCCCTGTTTCTTTGCCGGCTGTCTGTCAGCAGGAGCCTTTCTTTGCTCCTGAGGGCCACCTGTGTTCTTCTCTACCATGGCCCTGCCAGTGCAGTCCCAGCAACTGCACATAGAGTCTTCTCACACATCCCATTTCTCAGTATCTCTGACCACAACCAGAGAGAGCTCTCAGCTTTTAAGGGCTCTGTGATTAGATGGGAGCCACCAGATAACCCAGGAGCCTCTCTGTCTCTCAAAGTCCAGATTCTTAACTACCTCTGCAGACCCTCCTGCCATTTAGAGTAACATTTTTGCAGGCTCCAGGGCGAGGATGTGGACATCTTTGAAGGGCTCAGGGGGCCTCATGCTACCTCCCTGGGTCACAGTGTCCAGCTGGGTCTGTCGTGAGTGCACAGAGACATTAGGACTGATATGTACACCTGTGCAAGGAAAATCCAAGGCAGCAGTACCTAAGGCTCTATATAAAGTGTTCCTGAGTTTTTGTGTTTTGACTCTGAGAACCCAGAAGGCAAGTTTATTTCAATAGCCTTGGTTTCCTAAATTCTTTAAAGGGTACAGTTTGATACCTCTGTTATGCTAGATGCTAACTCAATGTAACAGTTGCAGGAAGGCTCAGCATCATTCACCTAGACCTGAATATGTCAGAATAATGATTAACTAACTTGTGTTGGTTGCATATTACATGCCAGGCCCGGTGCCCAGTACCTGAATGGATTCTCTTATTGCATCTTCACATCAGTCCAATGAGGTGTCAATATCGTACTCATTTTGTGGAAGGGGAATATGAGGCATTAAGAAGTTAAATCACTTTCTCAACGTCACGTAGGTGACACTCGACATCCTGGCTTTCAGCCTCAAACTGAACTACTCTATGACTTGGATGATTAAATGCTAATTTCACACTTTTGATTCACCAGTAGTGTAAATTAGAGGCTCTTAATGGGCCCGATCATTTTTATAAAGAAAAACAAAAATCCCCACCCCGGCCCAGCCCCTGCCCTGTGTGGTCCCTCCTGCCTTTGAACCCTTGGGAGCAACCTTGAGTAGTTATTTTCTGAGTGACCCTTCAGCACAGAGATCTGTGTCGTGTGGGATCCAGATGTGCAGAGGTGATGGGAAACTTGTACCAACAACTCTCATGAGCTCTTGAGGACAGTTCCATCAGGCAGGGTGGGATTGGGATTTCCACCTAGCTGGGTTTGGGAGAATCCTCTGGCTTGTGTTCAAAGCCCATTAATATTTGGTGAACTGTTTATATAAGAGAAATGTGTTTGAATCCAGCAATTGGAGAGTCGGGGAGTAGGGAAGGATGTGGTTATTTGTAAAACAGCCCTTCAGGTGAGTTCAGAGTCAGCATACTGAGATGCCTTTGTTCTCTTCTGGCATTAAGGGAGGGTTTTGTCCGCTCTGAAGTATATGAAATACCAGCATTTATTTGCTATTTGAGTTTCCCTGCAAAAGTTTGATTTTTGAAGCACCCTGGTGGTTTAGCAGTTTATCTGTGGCCTTTGGCTGCTATGGTCCACAAATGTCCCAAGGACCTGGGTTTGTGATCCAGGGCCAGGAGTGCAGGGGTGGTGGGAACAACCAAGCAGAACAGCTAAATAAAATAAAATGCTTCTTCCTCTCTTTTTCTACCTGCCTACTTGACTTTATCTCTGCTTTTACCTTTCCTTTAAAAATAAAAGTTGTAGTTGTTGTTTGTTGTAAAGAGACTAAGGAAGGGAGAGGAGGAGGAAGCACTTTTGACTGTTATTTGTTTCCCCCGACCCCGGGCCAGGAAGAAAGTCCTTGGGCTTTACATGATCTGTGCCCCTACCGCAGGCTTAGCACCTGAGCCACCAGGGTGTGCCAAGTTTAATCTTTTTCATTCTTAATTTTAAAAAGCTTCACCCTTCCTCTTTGCTTATACAGTGCTCCTGAAAATTAATTTTTGAATGATGTCATGGGACTGGAACAGATTTTTCCCCTCAATTTATGAAAATGTTTTACTGTACAAAAAAGTTGGAAGAATTTTATAGTAATGTCCATACTCACCACTTAGATTCTGTAATTAACATTGTACTCTAGTTGCTTTATTACTTATCTGCAACCTATTCATCCTTCTACCCATTCATTAATCTATCTTTTTTTTTTGCCAGCATTTAAAAATATGTCTAGAGATTAATGCTTTTTTCTCCAGGTACAGCAGCATTCCTTTCATGAACTGATGTTCACATTTGCTTGTAATATTTTCTCCTCATAGGAAAATTTGCATTTACAAAGAAAGACACAAATCTTGTGTCAGCATAGACATGCACCTGTACAGCCCCAACCCACTTTGTGATAACAGAATATCACCACCACTCCAGAAAGTTCCTTCATGTCCCTTTAGTAGATGCCTACCCCTACCCTTTAGGGGTCACCGCTGTTCTGATTTTTCCCACCATAATTTAGCTTTTTGCCTATTTTTAAAACTTCATATAAATGGAATTACCCAGTATGTACTGTTATTTACCATAGGGATTTTTGAGATTCATCTATGTTGTTTTTTTCCTCAGTTAATCATTTCTTTTTATTGTAAAATAGGATTGTATGTATATTTTAGAGTTTGTTTATCCATTCCCCTGTTGATAGACAAGTTGTTTCTGATTTTCGGCCATTATAAGTACAGTTGCTATGGATTTACGTTTTAAAGCAGAGGTGCAGGCAAGAATGAAGTTGAGTAGGAGGGCAGGCAGGAAAAGTGTGGAGGAAGAAGCATCTTTGTTTTATTTAAGTGTTCATGTGGGATGTTCTCCCTGGCCTTGTGTCCCGGCCTGGTCCTTGGGATGCATGTTTGTAGACTATGCCTGGTGGATTTAACTGCTAGGCCACGAGGGTGCACTGCTATGAATCTATTGATACAGTTGTTCTATGGACATAGGTTTTCATCACTCTTGAGAAAATACTGAGGCATGGAATTACTTGATTATAAACTAGGCAAATGTTCAATTTAATAAGAAACTGCTTGGCTTTTTTTCCAGATTGACTGTATCTTTCTGTACTCTCACCAAAATATGTAAGAATTTGCATTGCTCCACATCCTCATCAACATTTAGTAATGGTACTCTTTTTAATATTAGCTATTTTGGTGGGCAGATTTATATCCACTAGAGAGAGCGAGAGAGAGAGAGATAGACAGACGGACAGACAAACATAGTGCATGCATCTCATTTTCCATATGGAAACTCTTCAGGTATTGAAGAGTACAGAGTACTTTTAAGAATCAAATTTGAGGTTTCACAGTTATGTTTCATTTCAACAATGTGTTAGTTACAAACTTCAAAAAATTTCTTTTTACAAATTTTATTTTTGTTTGATATTTTATTAAAGCCTATCACATGTCCTAATTATCTCCTCAGTGAATGTCCCCTCTGATCATGTAGATATACTTTATCACATATTTAGCAGATAAGCCCTTATGCTGCCTGTGTATCAGGGTAGATAAGGAATGGGAGAGAAAGAAAAAATAAAAATAACCCTTCCAAAGTCTAATGTTTGCATCCTGCCTATGCAAAACTTGAGGTTGTATAGGACTGTTTTGATGCCTGTTCTCTTTAAGGGAAACTAAACGTATATGCCAGTTGGAAGGTGAAAGAGTCAATCCACTCGAACAAGTACCAAGATTTCTTAATGGCCAAGCATCTTCTAGAAGTTACTGGGGACACTTATGAGTTAAACCTTATGAGTCATAGTGTGTTGTGTCAATTCCTTAAAGTATTCAAAGAGATGCTTAAAGAAAATTATGATTCAGTTCTAAGCCTGTCTATTAGAGAAGTCAGAAAACTGGTGTCAGTGTTGAGCATACCAAGAGATGGTTTATAGTAAAAAGTGTAATTCCTTGAGATTTAAGAGCTCTCCTAAAGTTTGAGTATACCATTTGGAAATGTAGACAAGACATGGCTGCTTCCTTATTTCTTCTGCTTGTGCCATTAACTCATTGTCTTTTGTCAAGTCTGAGGGATAGGAGTGTTAGCCAAGTAGCAATACCTGTTGCAGAACAAAAGTGTATGACTCTGGAGCATGTCTGATTTGTTACGTTTCAGCTGGAGCCTCTGCCCACTCTGTTTCTATGTGGGGGATTGTTGGAGAAGAACCAACTGTTTGACACCGTGTTTCCCGGGCCCCTTCCTAAAACTTGTAGGGAGACTGTTGCCAGGTTCAGGGACTCTGAAATCTACTTCCTCCTTTAATTCTTACATACAAACGCACCCTGGTGGCTCGTGTCAAGCTTGGGCCTAGGGAGCAGTCCACATAAAGCCCAAGGACCCAGGTTGGCAGCTCCTGGACAGCAGGGGAACAGCTAAAATGGACAACTAGATAAATAAAATGCTTCCTGCCAGCATGTTTTGGTGGCTTAGTGGTTAAGTCCAGGGGTGGGGGTGGCATAGTCCACATGCATCCTAAGTATCTGGGTTCATGACTTGGGTGTGTGGGGGGCAGGGACAGAAGACACTGCAGCCAAGATGAACAACTAAATGAGTAAATGCTCCTTCCTCCTTTCCCTTCCTGCCTGCCTACCCCTTTAAAAAGTTTTTGAATATAATTCTCATGGAGAGCACTGAAGGCCCATTTGGACTGTGGGGAGGGACTCAGAGCACAAATGTGGTGTTTGTTCCTGCTGCTGTTTGTGGAATCACAGCCTCTGGGGACTGCTCCCTCCTTCTCAGCCACTCTGCTCTCCTGCTCAGAAGGCTGCGTACACACCTGAGCTGCCCCAGAAGCGGCTTCTCCTGGGCACCAGGCAGGGAGCGCTTTCCTTCTGAGTTGCCATGTGACACACAGGGCTTTTCAAGTGACTGCAAGTCCTTGTACAGAGGCCCAGGAATGGCGTGGTTCAAGGGACCCACGTCTGGGTTGGGGGAAGAAGTGGGCGTTTAATGTAGTTCCCTTTTCCCCAGTTCTCTTTCTTCTCTCATCTGGCCTTTCTGGGCTTTTACAATGTCTCAGAACTGCCTGCTTTTTAGAAACTGAGCAGAGAAGAGCGACACCTGTGTACACGTTCCCTGCTGTTTATACTGTGACCTTTCAAGGGAGGTGTTTCCCCATGCCCTTTGTTTGCTTTCTTGGACTTCTACAGACAGAGTTAGTGACATAAATAGCCTGTCTGTTGTTTATATTTAAATAGAGATTTTGTAAAAGGACAGAATTTTTTCTACAATGTTCTTGCTTCAGTGCTTATGAGATACGTTGGTTCAGTCTGAGTCCTGACTGAACTCTCAGAAACCTATTTTATTGGTGTTTAATATGACAGAGTGTTGTCCTCTGGGAAGTGCTGGTCGCTCTATTATGGTGTCAGGGATTTTTGATATTATGAAAAATCTGTGGTTTTTCCAAGTTTCCAGTACAACAGCACTCGATAAATGCAGATCCATTATTTCAAATACTGTAAAACAGAGGGCAATATCTACTTCTTAAGGATGATGTAAGAGTAATTACTTGTTGTTAATGTCATTGGCTTATTTTCAGTGTTCCCATCTAATCAGAGGTTGGAGGTGATGACCTTTTTGGGTACCTCCTTCAAAACAAGAGTTTGCACTTTATGCTTCACCCGTACATCTTTCTTTGTTACCTGCCATCTGTTGTCCATGTTTTTGAACGTGCACAAAGGCACATGGAAAGGGATAGAGCGTTACTGCATTCAGCTGGTGTGGGTCGGGGCCACGGTGTCTGCAGTCTGGTCAAGTTTACAGCCCATCTGCTGAAGCACAGGGAGCCCTTTTAAAACGTGGCTTTGCTCTCCTGACTGCATGCAGACAACCCCCTTGGTCCGTGCATTTTCCAAGTGAAACTGTTATGACCACAGCAAAATAAAGTCTCTCCTTCCTACAGAACTTCACTTGGCAGCCCGTGCATATATTCCACACACAGTTTTATGGAGACATTTTTCCCCTTCAGTATAAACTTATACATTGCTTAGTGAAATGAACTCAGAAAGTGATCCTTTTGCTCATTTACCTCTTGGCAGAGCAAACTGTTAAAATGGCTTTTAATGCACATTTTATATATTTTTTACAGTTGGTTCTTGTTGCTCTAACTTGATTTTTAGTTAGATTTAAAACTGATGAAAGGTTCTCATTGTGTGTTTTCCCCACTATTTTTTGAAGCGGTTTTGTTTTTCTTTTACCATCTCGAACCTCATTGGCCTTTTCAAATTTAAAAATAAAATCATTGCCTACAATGATGTTTCTTTCAGTGTCTTAGATGTGACATTAAATCTCTTAGATGTCACATTAAATATTACATGTATGTATTTTAAATCAATGCATATTAAAGTACTACAGAAATGCTAAATAAACATGAGGAAAGCTAATTTTCAGACCAGGGGTGTCATTTATATGTACTCATTAGATAACATTTTGTTAATTGGGGGGTGCTATTTCCTGCTATTATCTTACCATTTCTAAACGCAGAATCCTTAGGGAGATGCTAACAGGATAATTGACTGGCAAGACTTAAAGTTTAATACTTCCTAGCTATACCTTCTTGTTAGCTGCTTCAGAGCTTATCAACCCCTCTTTATCCACTCTCCCATCTATCCACCCACCTACCAATCCATTCATCTACCCACACATCTCTCACTACCCTTCTACCTATCCACCCCCTCACCCATCCATTAACTCACATACCCATCTACCTATCTACTCACCCATACATACATATATCCACCCCCCTACCCATTCATCCATCCATCCATCCATCCAACTACCCATCCATCTACCCATCTACCTGCCTATCCATCCACTCATCTGCTTATCCATCCATTCACCCATACAGACAACAAAGTCTATTTTCCTTACTTTTCACCACCAAAATATTGATGTTACTATATGATTTGTTATAGATTTTCAAGCGCTTTCAGATGCATTATGTGTTTTGTTCTTCATAATCCTGAGATGTATTCAGAAGAGAGATTATTTTTATACATGAAAAAGCATGTGACTTGTAGCCATGTGGCTGGTGCAGCTTGGGGGGAGGTCATTGTACACACCTCCTCCTCCTCCCTCCTCTCTGCTTGTCTCTCTCAGTTGCTTCAGGCACTTACAGTTAGTATTTCAATCGAGATTTCTGCTCCGGGGCTGTCCATGCTGAGTAATCTAGTTGCTGGTCAGCAATCGTGATACTCACTGAGCCTCACTCACTTACTCTTCATGAAGTGGGTTTTGTCAATCACTTTGAAAGGCCCAAGCTCTAGGGATCCAAAGATAATTAAGGCTTAGTGCCAGACTTCCAGGAAATCAAGGTCCTATGGGAGATATGTAGATAAACAAGAAACCCTATAGGTGCAAGCAGAGTCTGTAGGGACTCAGAGGAGGGAATAACTAACTGGGCAGTCAGGGAGGCTTTAAGGGAGTGCTTTTGAGCTATAGTTTGAAGGCTAAGAATTAATTATATAGAAAAGGGGAGGCAGGCACTCCTGGGCCACACCACCATCCCTGTGAATCAGTGCTCTTCAGAGGGGACAGAATAGTTAACCACAACTGAATCTTCTGAATTTATTTATAAGACATTTGAAACAAAGAACATCTTGAGAGTTCTAAGTCTGAACTGTTTTCCAAATTGTTACAAATCCTCTTTACCTATTTTTCTGCTGCATGGTTGATAAATCTTCAACCAGATATTCCCACATCAACAGGTCTGACTTTTCCAGCATCGGTCCAGTCCTAGTCTCTCCTGCTAATCTCAGGTCATGTAGATAGGACACAATCGGTCATCTTTGTTATAGATTGTCTTTACGTTCTTTCCTCATTCTTGATCTTTTTCAGTTGGATTAATGCAAAGTGTTCATATCACAGCAACCAAAAGGGTACAGAAAGTTCAACCTCTTTAAAGTTTATTTCAGCAGGAAAAAAGAGACATTAAAATTGTCAAAAATAACCACATAGACACCTAGATCTTAGTTTCTATGAAGACTCTTGAATATGCAGTGTTTATCTTCCCAAGTCCTAAGAGTCTTCAAGAGAAGGAAGCTGATGCAGTCATAATGGTGGTGAGGGAGTCATTCCATTCCCAGAGGAAAAGGCCTCTAGTGGTGTCTCAGTGTGGGGTAGGGAGGATGGAATTGGGGTTCCTTTCATTGTCTTGCTGGAATTGAAAGTGAAGGGACAGTGTTGTAGGAGAAAATCTGACTTTTAGTGCTGTTTATTTATTTGCTGAATCATTCATGGATCACAGATATTTATTACCCACCGCCACACTATTAGTATAAAAAGATCAGTGATCCCCTCTCTTTTAGAGGTTCACATCAGTGGATGAAGTTAACTATTTGGTTAAGAGGATTGCTGCTCCAGATGGGCACATCTATGTAGGCCTGTCCAGAGTGACTGTGGGCATGGTCTTTTCTGTGCCTTACATGCTCCCAGCTCTGACTCCTTCTGTTGATTCTAATTACATGTCACTCTTCTCGGTAATGATCTGAGTGACTTCCTAGCTTACTGTGAAAATACAAGTTCCCTAATGAGTTAACAACTGTCGCAAAATTTGTTTTGTATAATCATATCTAAACTTGATGTGAAAAATATTTTCCATTTCTTCTTACCCTATCCCATGTGCATAATTTAAAGCCGAGGTTACTTTCAGTGGTAGTATGAAACCAAATGACTTTGGAGATTAAGGCTTATAGGTCAAGAAAAGAAAAGCTGCTCTGTTACTCTAGAGAACAGGTCAGTGAACCGGAAAATGTTAGAGGGTGAAATGTGATATCATGAAGGTTATACTTGATTCCTTCCTGAAGCTAATTGCCCAAGGGTATCAAGGTAGAGTAGGGGATGACAAAGCAGACATGATCCAACCAGTCTTGTTCTTTTGTCCGTTGCTTCCCAAGCTTCAGTGCGAATACAGATCTCTGTGGGGCTTGTGAAATGTGGATTCTGGTTCAGTGGGTCTGGTGTGGCCCTATGATGCTGCAGCTCTTACTACCCTGTTGGGCTCTGGGTCACCCTGGAAATATCAAGACTCTCACTGCTCCTCATCAGACACCCATCTGTAGAGACAGAGGCTGTTGCAGGGAGCAGCCCATCCAATCTGGCTACTCTTGGAGGTCCTCTGTTTTGCTGCGGTCGCTCCTACTAACAGGCAAATAAGCTGCTGCTTTTTCCCATGGATTTGTAACTTCTCAGTTTAAGAAAATTCATTCTCACCTGTTTGCAGCCTGCCTTCAAGAGAGCAGTCAGCTTAGCACATTTAAGTGTTAGCAGTGGAACACAAATGACTCAGAAGGGGCTGCCTGTCTTTTTCTAGGTAAATATGGCTGGGTCATTTCATTCAGACATTTTAAATGTTTACAGAATTAAATGCATAATCAAAACTCTCCAGAGCTCATAGTGATCCTAACTGTACCTCCGGTTTGACTGTCTTTAACCTGCCCTTAGGCCACCTGCAGTTATCCTGCATTATTTTTCTGACCTGATGAAAATGATTTCAGGAAACCAAAGAAATGCCAGTATTGACCTTGGTGTTAAACTACCTTTTTATATATATTTTTTCTTTTTTAATGGAGTGCAACCATTATGAACTGCATAGTGTGTGTTGCTTTTATGTTAGTGTGGTTTTAAGTACTGTGCAAGTGGCATTTAGAATAAGTCATTTCTACTGCTGTCTGGGGCTTGTTTAAAGCCAGTAATAGCGGACTGTTGCTACTCAGAGATGTGGAGTCCCTGATTTTTTTCCATCCATTTTTTTAAATGACCAGATCTTTGAGTTGCCTTGTTCCAAAGACGTGGTTCTTTGAGTTGCCTTGTTCCAAAGATGTGTTTTTTGCCCCACACCCAGATACCTCCCAGCCCTTTTGCTTCATTTTCTCCTTTGTCCTAGTTGTAGGCTCTGCTGAGACAGCAGAATTCTTGCATGACCTTAATCTATCTCCCTGGAAATCCCTGGCCACCTGCAGAGAGTCCCAGACGACCTTAGAGGGGCCAAGAAAATGATGGTCTGTGTGAGCGCCTGTCTTTCTAGCTCAGGGCCATTGATTTCTCTTTTGTGTTTTTTAAATAAAGTGGTTTTGAGTTGCCTCTTCCATTACATCTTGAAAAGTTCATGTCCTCGTCTTCTTTGATGCGCCACTTGCCCAGATTAGAGCCAGGGGCAGTGCACTCAGGAGTGGGCTTTCGACCCAGCTGGGCATCATGGAAGGACTACAAGAGAGGAAGGTGAGGAGAGGTGTCCTTACTCCTTACCTGCAGTGTCCTACTTCATTTGGGAGCTGTGTAGCCAGCGTCTTCCTGCCTGTGACTCTAGCTCTTCTTCCCATGCAGATCTTGAGGTCTTGCCCATCATGGGATGCACTTGGGAAACACCCCACTTTGGTCTCATAGCCCCCTCAAAGTATTCCTTCCATTCCTCTGCCAGAAAAACTACTGTACACTCAACTCTCCACCCTCAACCTCACCCCTAAGTTCAGCCCTCTGCTGTCTGTCTCTATTGACACAGTAGCTCCATCCCCATGACCTTCTGTCCCGGTTTCCATGGCAGTAGCCTCTCCTGGCTTCCTCCACTGGCCAAGGCTCTTCCCTGTGGGTCCTTCCTTTCCTCCTCTCCCCCTTTAAAGGAAAATGTGGACTAGGGCGCCATCCTGATTCCCTAGAACATCCTGTCTGCAAGGGGGCTCCAGTTTCCAGCTGTCCTCTTGATGGGCTCTTGAATTTCCATCCTCAGTTCAGACCTCCATCCCTCACTGCCTCCTGAGCACCGAGCTGCATTGGAGTGTTTGTTGGAGGGTCCAGTTGCTGCCTAGGACACTTTCGTCTGCCCAGCTCATTTCACTCTTCATAAGGCAGCAGGTGCCGACCCCTCTGAGTAGCCATTTCTGTTTGCCCATGCCCTCCCTAGGTCTGTGTGCACACCTTTGCTATTTTTCCACAAGTACTTTTTGAATATGCCATTGTTCCAGAGACTGTTCTGGGTGCAGAGGGTCCAGGAGAAATCTATCGGAACACTTGGCGCTTGGCATTGAGCAGTTGTCTGCCATCCAGAATCCATCTGTCTGTCCTGAGGCCAGAACCACCCCTCACCCATTTGTCCTTGGTGCTGGCTGCAGAGCCCTTCTAGTTTGACCCATTTTCTTCCTTCTCATCCCTCTCTGGGTCTCTCCTCCATCTCTCTCTGAGCAATACAGGAAGCAGAACTTCATAATTACAAGATTAACCGGATAAAATTTCAGCACAGTTTCTGGTCTCTCCATATCGTTGGTTGAAGTTGTGTGTGTGTAGTTGATGCAGAGCATGAATTGAATGCCTCTTTTGTTTGGTCAATTTGCTCAGCTGTGGCCAACAACAAAAGTTTCGCTTCTGCTGGGTCCTTTGTTCTCTGGAAAGTCACTGTGAGGGAGGACTCTGCTAATTCCAGACCATCCCTATGCCAGGGAGTCGTGAAGCATTTTGGGGAGCTGGGTACAAACACAGAATTCTCAAAGAATTTAGTTTGGAATACCATCATCCCTTTCTCCCAAAACAAAGCAACACAAGGCAATAGAGACAGAATTTACTTGGGAGCAGTTACCAGTAGATTTGCCAGATAAAACACAGGGACACTCAGGTAAGGTGCATTTAAGATAAATAATGAATACTTCATTAGTGTAAGCATGCCCAAATATTGCACGGCCATAATTACACCAGAAAAGTATTTGTTATTCCTCTGAAATGCAGGTGTAATTGGGTGTCCTGCATTCTTATTTGTTAGATCTGGGGTCCCTTGTTTCTGGCAGGAGGCAGTTGCTGGGATGCAGACGTTTAGCTCTGTTTCAGTTATGATGATGTTTCGGAGGGAGGTCCAGTGTTTGGTGAGAGAGGCTGCCTTCACCAGCTTGAATCTTAGGCCCATGGTGAGAACAGGTCTCAACCCTGAACTGAAGGAAGAGGGAGGGGAAGGCTTATTCCTTTATCACATCTCCTTCAACCTGCCGGTGTGACACTAGCGGTGTAAGAATGTTGTTCAGGCAGAGATGAGACCCAGTCTTTGAATCCTGAGTTTCTTGACCTGTTGTTGAAATGAAGATGTCTGAGGTACAAATATTTGTTCAAGCCAGCAATCACTTATTAGGCATGCCATTTGTATGGCGGAAGGGGAAACTGTGTCTCCCTTCAGGATGCTCTCTGTCTTGTTATGAACAAACTGGCATTCCCAGTGGGGACTTTATAATTACTGGGGACATTTTGAAGCAACTCTGATACCCAGGGTTTATCCCCAAGATGCTGAGTCAGGAGCTGGTGGGCCGGAACTCAGGTCATTTTTCTCACGCTCCGCCAATGACTGTTTCAGCATCATGTGTTGTCTGGAAGTGTCCTCAGAGTGCCAGTGTGGAGGAGGGATGGTAGTGACACAGCTTTGCTCATGAGAGTAAATACACACAGGTACAATTCTGGGCCAATACTCAGAGATGGTACTTCCAGGCTGTCAATGCTGACCCACATGATCGCAAACCCAGGTGTGCGCCAGCTGTGCTATTAAAACCATTGATAAGTAGAGAGGATTAGGCTTGGCATATGTGGGGGGTGCCTCTAATTAGAATTGAAATTTTCTAGGAACCGTGTTCATGTTTATTTTCCTTTTGTCATTAACCTCCATGCTATGAAGTTTGTTGGTGAAATTTTAGTCACATTCACCTGGGATAGTTCAATGATACAAGTGAAACTGAATACAGTTAGAGGTAGTAACTAACTGATAGAAGCCGGTCGTGGGGACACACCACAAGCTGCATAATCGAGGGCGGCATCCAGTTGCTGGTTAGACCCTCTTCCGGTCCAGGGGCCACCTAATTTGGTTAGAAAATGTGTCCTATTGTTAAAAGTCTTGAGGGGCAGCTCCCGTGGTGGAGTGGGCTGATTGGGTCTGCAGACTGCCTATAGTTTATGCCTCAAGTCCATGTACATCAAAATGTCATTGAGGATTTCCTGCATCTAATCCTGGGATGCTGGTTAAATATGCAGATCTCTGGGCCCTTACTGTGAACAAGGTGGTCAGAATCTCTGGGGATCAGCCTGTGAATCCAGCAAATGACCCTTGTGGTACAGATTCTGGGACTGAGGGGTAAGTCCGGCAGCATTTTAACAGTGGTAGACTCTGAAGTCAGACGGGGTTAGAATCCAGTCATCACCACCACCACCACACCACCACCATCACCACCATCATTATCACACCAACATCATCTTCATCACCACCACCATCATCACCACCACCATCATCATCATCACCACCATCACCACCATCACCACCAGCATCATCATCACCAATATCACCACCACCACCACACCACCATCATCACCACCACCA